>JAQMCX010000035.1:1205691-1223219 GCA_029814765.1 Acanthurus leucopareius | reverse complement strand
TGTAATAAACATCTTTGCATACAATCAAGTCAGTGTCAGCGGAGACTTCTTCTTCACATCCTCACAGCATCACTACAAAATATACCACATCCCCTTTAGCCTTTGCTGCGTTTAAGATAGCTTCCTTATCCCTGTAGTTGAGGAATCTCATTATCAGCATGCAGGGCGTCGCGTTGCTTTCTCTCCGTGGGCCATTTCGGTGTACCCTTTCAATGAGCACCGGGTTCTGTAGAGTGATGCCCAGGACCTCTGGTAGCCACTTTTCCAAAAACTTACACAGGTCTCTTCCCTCTGTAGATTCAGCCAAATTAATAAGCCGAACAGTATTTCGTCTTGAAAGTGTCTCCAAGTCCATTACTTTGTCCCCCAAGGTTTTCTGCTTTGACTCCAATGTGCCAACTTTTGCCCGCAGGATTTCAACTTCGTCTTCGTTGCTAGAAATGCGTATTTCCGCTTGTGTCACCCGCTCGGTGCAGTCTTTGATATCCTTCTAAATGTTGTCCAAATCACTTTTAATGGCAGTAACTATGGATAATATTTCCTCCACTTTGCTGCTCTGGAATCTTTCCTCACCCATTTCCACCGTCATTGTTGCGGGAGGGGTGCTATCGCTAGTGTTAGCTTTCTGGGTCTCACTTTGAAGGCCGTAGTCCATCAACTTTCGCTGTTTTATTTTCTCGCTGGCCTCTTGAATGGCTTTAGCTACTTTAGGAGGCATTATTTCATCCCCACAGACAATGCAAACAATATTATGTGGTATAGAATATAAATTTGTAGAAAAATATAGCACGAACAGCGGAGCAGTCAAAAACACGTTTTGTTACATGGCCGCCATGACAGGAAGTCCATCAGCAGCTTTTTACCATCTCAAAAACATTGCTAGAATCAAAGGAATAGTGTCTAAACCTGACTTAGAAAGACTAATCCATGCGTTTGTCTCCAGCAGGTTAGACTACTATAACGGTCCGCTCACTGAGCTCTCTAAACGAGCTGTAAGGCAGCTGCAGTCCAGAATGCTGCTGCTCGAGTCGAGACCAGAACCAGGAAATACGACCATATTAGTCCAGTCCTCAGGTCTCTGCACTGGCTTCCTGTCGCTTAGAGAATAGACTTTAAAACAGCTTTGCTTGTGTACAAGTCTCTTCATGGCTTAGCGCCAAAGTACATCTCTGACATGTTGGAGCCATATGAACCAACTCGGACTCTGAGAACCTCAGGGGGTGGTCTCCTGCTGGTGCCCAGAGCCAGGACTAAACAAGGTGAAGCTGCATTTCAGTTTTATGCACCTTAAATCTGGAACAGTCTTCCAGAAGATGTGAGACAGGCCTCAACTCTGACAATGTTCAAATCCAGGCTGAAAACACTGCTATTTAGCTGTGCATATGACAACTGAGAGGATTTTATCTTCCCTCTATGTTTTTAATTAAATTGATTAATTAATGATTATTTTTATGTTTTATAAAATCATTTGTCTTCTTGTGATTTTATGTAGCTGTAAAACACTTTTAATTGCCTTGTGTACGAACTGTGCTCTACAAATAAACTTGCCTTGCCTTGCAAATGCAATGATGTCAACTTAGTCAGAAAAAGCTAAGCTTGTGGACTGTTGATGTCAGGAGGATTTGAGATCTTGTCAGCTTTAGACAGCATTTTGTGATAGCTGTTTTTGCACACACTGCTCAGACATTTTTGTAATGTGATAAATACAAATATTTATTTTTCTAAAGGTAAAGGCAATAACTTGTTTGTTCTTTGTAGGAAATCTTTAGACTGTCTCATTTTTTTTCTTTCTTTTTTTTATAATTTTTTCCTGTGTATATTACTATTGCTCTTTAATAAAGCCAAAGTAATTTAATGAAACATTTCTGTGTGCTTATCCAATTACTGGATTAATCGCAGAAATAATCAGTACCAGCTTTTGTGAGGGAGCTGTAATTTGCACAAAAAAGGACGTGACAAAACAGTGTTATGCGTAACATTTTAAATCTAAACACATGGTCTGCATAATTAATTCTATTCTTTGTTGTGTTGCAAATAGGCTGTTGCATTTCTTTTCTTCCAAATTACCCAGAAGTTTTCCATCTCAATGCCAAAATTTAGGTTCAGGAACTTGCCCCCAAGCAGAGGGAGTATAGTGCAAACAAAAGCAGAGTAGGAGACAAGGACTGCATGTTAAGCTTGAAGCCAGAAGTGGCCTGTACGTCCTTTGGAATGTAAAACCTGCCCAACCACTGATTTCCCTTTTCATTTATTCCCTAGACCTGACAAACGACTAACTGACGTCATCTTGTGAAAGGCTGCTCCACCTGCAATGTGATCTGGACATCAACACGAGGCTTTTCCTGCTTTCAACACCAAAGTGATGTTTGCATTTTCACGCCAACTCTGGACAACAATGTTACACTTGGACAAGCGGTTTGCCTCGGAAATGGAATACAAAATAACATGGTAGTCACTCAATATCCTGGAGAACTTGGAGTGGCTAACAGTCCAACTCAGTGGTACCCAGGCACTACACAGTTACAACAAACTTTCCAGGGACTCCCCCAACCAGAGCCAGAGTCGCTAATGGCAAGCACAGGATTTCAAAACCTAAAACATGTAGTCCAAGGAAGAATTGAAAGCAGAACAGCTAATGCTAATGGTGTGCCTTAAAGCAAACAGCGGAGGTCTTGCCCACTACTTAATACCTTGCTGAACGGAAATCCTCCTGATTCCACATCATTTTTTAAGACCCCATCTTTATCGTCAAAGGATATTGATGCTGACATTAAACTCAATATTAGCACTTATTGTTCAGATGAAAGACATTGCAAGAAAATGAGAGGGAAAAGTTACCCAGCTGCTTTAAGCCATGGAAAAACAAAAGCACAAAATCTAGATTATTCTGGAGGAGCTCATTTCACACCCTGTCAGAAGCAGTTTGCCTTCCCTTTTCTCAGCAATCAGCCATCTTCAGAAAGAATCTTGTCAGTTGCAGAAATGGTACCACCTACAGATGACCAAATACAAGGCTTTATTGCAGAAAAGGTTGCGTATTTTAGGACTTTTGCGCTGAAAAACAAATATGGACATGCATATACCAATAGGGATAGAAGTTTTTTAAGTAATGACATGGACTCCACATCCCAGTACGACTACATCATGCCCAAGCCTGACAGCAATGCCCATCTCATCACAAACTCTGCCTTTGACAACAAAAGGGAAAAGAAAAGTCTCAGTTGTGCTGTAACTGAGCAGTGCAATGCTGCAGTCGGACAAAGAGGACTAACTGAGTTAACTCCCAAGTCTAATGAGACAGACGATTGTGCTACATCTGCATCTAATAAATGTTCATCAGGTACACTAGCCTCTGCTGAAGTAAATTCAGAACATGCTCCCGAAACTGAATCCTCAGAAAAGCTTGCATCACTGGATTTTGAATTACCAAATAAAAAACACTTGGATGCAACTATGTCTTTGAATGGCAGTGGCAAACCTTTTTATTTAGGTGAAGGTAGAACATTTATCAGTAACAATAATGAAAACTTTCATAGTAAATGGTGTAATAAATACTTGCAGAATGGTGTAACCACTGTTCATTATTCATTGACTGCACTGAAGGAGCTGATTGCTAGTCTGGAGAATGTAGAGACCATTGCAGAGATGGATAACTTTCCTAAAGTCATACTACAACAGTTTTGGAATGGGGATATAGATAACATTCATCTCTTTGCATCCACAGAATATCCACATATTATGGGGAATGTTGCTGCCACTTGCACGAAGAATGAAGATGAGAGTCCAAAGGTTCTCACTGCAGTGCCTGTAATGACCTGGGATGAACTGATGGAGAAGCCACACAATTCATCACTCAACTGCAGCCCATCGAAAGATGAATATAAGTCTCAGTTAAATGTCAGCCAGAATTTGGATGACACTGACCACGTGCACAATGTTTCCCAGGTGCTCAAACATATAACAGAGAGGGAAAATGGAGATACAAGCCTGGTCAGTATGCAAGGTGTGACTGATGTCTCTGAGGATCTTCAAACCAAGACCAGTTCAGTCGAATATGGAAACAGAACATTTGAATTGTTAGCAAATTCCAACCTAAGTTTGTCAACTGATAAAATTCAGATTTACAATGTAGAATCAGCTCTTTCAAAAGAAAATAAACAGCTGTTCAACCAAACAATTTGTGAAGATTTAAGGGAGAATGTCTGTTCTTTGCCTTCACAAATAGATGCAAGTATAGCACTCTCTGTAAACGTGGTCAAAGAACAGCTCCCTTTTTCTGAGAGTAAGAGTAAGGAAGCATTCTCTGTGAGCATTTTAAAAGACCTACAGTATGAAGACATTTCAGATAATGAAAACATGCCACAGATCGCCACAAAAGTCTCAACAAAAGGTAATGATAAACTGTGCCTTCCACCAAGTTTTGAGGACCTACAGTATGAAGTCATAAGTGAAGATCAAAATTCACAGCTTGAGAGTGTGTGTATGAAGAGGCCTTCACCAACACAAGTACCTGAACTGAAAAATAAGCAGTCACAGTTGGAAAATGAAAGTGATGGACATGTGCAGAGGCAGGTTCAAAGAGTAGTCAAGTTCAAGACAGAACTAATTTCAGATGAGGAAGTAATTTCAAAGCCACATATTTCACCAGAGACAGAAACACTTGGTATGGCACAACATTGTTCTTGTCCACGTTTTGTCAAAACTGATGACTGTTTGATATGCTCTAAATGTGAGAGACCTTTTGGATCACAACCAAACTACTCTGTTTTATGGAGTCATTCCTCTGTTTTAGAAGTTGAACATGAGAATGATAACCAGATGGATGATGACTGGACAGTTATTCCTATAAGCATATCTGATCTTAAATTTGAACCAAAAGATGACAACCAGGAAGGCACGGACAAAGTTTACCTGAAAGATAATGAAACTGGAAACAAAGAAGCAAAGTGTGACACAATTTCATTGCCGGTTCCTGCTGCCTCCACAATTGAGGTGTTTGACACAGTTGAGAAATTTCGACAAGCAAAAGCTTTACAATCTGAAATAAATATATTTGAGGTGGCATTAGACTGGAGCACACCTCAATTTGAGCTAGACTCTGAAGAAGAACTACATCCACCTAAGGACAGCAGAGAATCGTGCTCTGAGCCTGAAGACAGTTGTGAAACTGAGGACAGTCGTGATTACTCACCTGAACCAGAACGACATTATTTGACTGTGTCCAAGCAGTTGTTGAAGAAGAGCCCAGCATTCTTGCCCCCAAAAACAGATGATTCATTGTCTGAAAAAGAGGGTCAAGATGAGGTGATGGATGTGCAAAAAGGTCAAACCAAGAGATTTGGCAGGTTGTGTTTTCAAAACCTTAAACAGCTGATTGAAGCCAAAGCTGCCTCTAAATGTGCTGCAAAAAAGACCAATGGACAAAACACTTCAAAAACAGATATTATAATCCTTGATTCTGACACTGAGAATGAAAGTGACCGAAACTGCAAAAAGAAGCGAAGAAGGAAAAGATTACTCTCTTCAGACTCAGACAGCAGTGGAGCTGCCTCATGTAGTCAACAAAAGAGGCGTTCACCTGAAACTGTGGACAGTATGTGTGAAACTGTAAAACAAAAGCATAAGACACTTAGACTGTCATCTGCAGACTTAACGGCATCACAGCACCAATCTAAATTTCATTATACACAGTGCAAAGAAGTGATGAAGGATACATGCCCAATGTCACACAGTACAGAAATGACCAAACAGCTGACAAAAAGTGGCTCTGAGAATGTTCAATATGACCAAACTGTTATAATTCTTGATTCTGACACAGATGATTACAATGACCAGAATTATGAAAAGGTAAAACGGAAGAGATTGTTCTCCTCAGGGTCATCTGATGTTGACAATGCCCCTTGTGATCAGCAAAAGAAATGCTCATGTGAAACTTTGGACAGTAAATTTGGTACCGTGGAGGAAAAGCGCACAGAAATCAGATCGACTTTTTCTGCATCATCCCTGCCACTGCACAAGCCAAAATGTCATGATTCACAGTCAGAAGAAGTGATGCAGGATGCATGTTCTTACCAGGCACACAAACTGGTGAAGAATGAACAGCTAACCGAAGGCCGAGGTGACTCTGAGCACGTTCAACACATATCAAATGAAAGAGAAAATACAAAGACAATACTCTCATCAGCATCAGAAGACAGTGATGATGCATTGTTTACTACAAAAAACAGACCTATAACGGAAACTGAGAACCATCTTCGTGGAACTGCCAACAAGAGGACAGGTAACCCAAGGTCATCTGATAAGTCACCAAAGAAGCAGCTCCAGTCTGTGGGCAATGAGATAGACCCCATTATGGACCCTAGTCCACTGATCCCTCATTGTGTTCAAAGATCTCAGCCTGCTGAAACTGTGAAACTTTTAAAAGAGTCCAGATTTCATTGCGATGATAAAACTAGTCCTACAAAGACCCTCACAGAAAATAGCAAAAACACTGACTCCCGTGAAAAGACAGTGCAGCATTTGCACAGAGATAAAAAAGGAAGATTTACGTCCAAACCAAAACCTGCAAATAGTGGACATCATTCTATAAAGAATGTGTTTAAGGCCAACAAAAAACCCATACAGGTTTCAAGACAGCTTTCGTCACCAAGCGAGGAAGTCCATTTCACTTCTTCCTCTAGCTCATCTTCCACAAGTGGACAATTTTCTGATGCCAGACAAAGCCTTGCCTCCTCTAGAGACTTGTCTCATTCTGGAAAAACCTCTGCATCCTGTAGTCTTTCTCAGTCTAATCATAACCCAGTGGTTCCTAGACAAAGTGTGTCATCCAAACTGCGGCTGTCTCACTCCTATAGCACTTCCTCTACGTTAGATCATCCTAGCAGTCCTACAAAAGACCCATTATCTTTAACAATGCAATCATCAGCAAGGAAACTGGTAAAGAGTGTCTGGAAAAACAGCTATTTCAAAACTAGGAAAGACAGAAGAAGTGACCTGGAGATGGAGAAGAACTCAAGAACCACAAATAATGATTTGTGTAAGGAAGCAAGACCCGCACCAGGTCACCATGACAGGGCACCCCGCAAGAGGCACAACTCTCATGAATCTGAAACCCCACTGATGAAGAGGACAAAGTTTGATGCAGTTCAGTGGACAAAGGCCATAAATCGGGACACCTCAAGGAAACAAAGTGGGTTCCTTTGAAGTCTCTTAAATTGATTTTTGATTTGACTATCATAATTTTTTTTAGTAACAGTTGAAAAAATACATTTTAATGCTCCTAATCTAATCCTTACCCATATTCTTGCCACAGGATACTCTGTGGGTGATGGTTACAAGTGGTCAGAGAAACCAACAGTGGCTAAGTCAATAAAAGGTGATACTCGATATATTCCCATTTAATGGCAGTTATTTTAGAGCCAACAAATGAGCTTGTTTCAACAGTCTTTTTTTTGTTTCTTGGATATAGATGTAATTCTTTTTTTTTTTTTTTTCTCTGACACTTTTCATTGTAGGTTCTAGCAGGTAGGAGAGGAAGTGTAGGACCACTCCAAGACCCCATCTTTGTCAAAATGCTGCCAGTATTTCACCCCCTCAAGGATAGGTGGCGATTGAGTGAAAACAGCAGTTACCGTTCTTATAGTTCATTCTGTCTTTAATTTTCCAAAGCATTTCTGTATGGTGCATTGACAGACTGCATTTTACCTGTATTACAGAACTGAATATTCTGTATTTATTTGTAGCTGTGTGTATATATGTGTACTGTAAATGTACTATAGTGTTTGTTAGGTGTTTGTTGCAATATTATTGTTTTTTTTAATGTTTTGGTGTTTACTGCAAACAACTTTTTTTTTACCAGCTACCTCAAAATGTATGGAAATTCAGTATTAAGCTATTGCATTATTTTGTCTGTCTAGACTGTCTCAACTTGAAATATATATTTTTTTAATGTACATGTACATAATTCTTTACCAGTTTTTTTTAGTTGACTTTTTTTTTTTTTTTACTTATCTCTTACTACACTGTTTCCTATAGGAAATGTTATACTCATTTTCAACACGTTCATGTCAAAATACATAGTTTTCCATTTTGGTGATCAATTGTTGATTGGCTCAAGTGTACTTCTATTCCACCACCAGAGGGAGACATTGCAACACATATGTCTTCTTCAATTGGTCTCCATTTTAATTCTCCACAGCATTGCCTGTCTTAAATCGTATTTTTGTGACCCATAAGATTCTGTCATCTGAAAGGAAAGGGCAATGGCAGTTGCCCCCCATCTTATTAGATGTTGAGTGACAGCCAGACTAAATTGTGGTTTTATGCTGGTCTGTCATACATGTCCGCAGATGTAGTAACATCTGCTGGAATCTGTTAATATTTTGTTAATTCATCTGCATTTTTTAAAGACTTGAATGTTATGTATCAATAATTGGTAATCTGGTGGATTTCTGTTTGTGTGGCTGCCATACATGATGTAACATGGCAAACTTTAAGATGTTATCAAAGTCATGTCCATCTAGGTCAAGTTTTGGTTGACCATGACAGGCAAATTCACTATATTTTAAGTGGGCCACAAAAGCTGGTCCCCACCTTTTTTTCTTCAAATAAATATTTTCAAAGTGTACAGAATCTTGAAACAAAACCACTTGAAAAATCATACTACACGTAGACACAAGAGGTAAGACTACTCTTCTACTGTACTGTTTTTAAAGGTAGTGAAATCATAGAAATGGCAAGTACACAGTGAAGGGAAAAAACCCCATGGACTTTACTACATTTTGATCACCCTGAATTTTTTTTTAAATTAAAAGGCCCCTACATTTTCTTGTGGGGGCACTTTCAGTGGAGGCCTTGTTTGTAAATTCAGTAGGACTGATCCTACATTTGGCACATGTTGAACGTTTTTAATGGGTGTTCTGCTTGAAATGAGGATCTTTCAAGGTAAAATTGAGAAGAATGAAGAAAAAATTAATTGAAAAAATTTGAAGAAAACGTCGAAAATTTACCAAATATATTGAGCATTTATTCTGTTACATTATATGACATTCATCTATTCAATACCTCTTAATACATACATAAATTACATAATAGGTAAAAAAAAAAAAAAAAAAAAGCTTTAGCTTCACTGTGGAGAGGACTATAGAGAAATTAAGGCTTACATTATGTCTGTATCATCAATGTGAATTAATGTTTCAACAATTGAGGGCAAATTCATCAAAATTTACTCATATATATGATGAAAATTTTTACTACCAACACTGATATATGTAACATGAAGTATAATGGGAAAATGAAAAGGGAACTTCCAGGTTTGGGGGACAAAGTTATCCAAGCGCATCTGGAGAACAATACCTAAAAAACACAGATGCTTGCATTAATTTAGAGATCCAAACAAAGCAACCCAAAATGAGTACACTCAAACTCTTCCTTAAAATATTTTTATTATGTAAGCAAAACACGCAATGAAGAGTGTTACCATTGACCATTCCCTTGTCATTGTTCCCCTTGTGCCCCTGTCAAAGAGGTTCAAAGTCATGAATAATTTGGAGCTGTGAGGTGGTGAGCATTTTAACAACGATAATGGCTAGCACAACCTGACCTCTCTTCATTCACTTGAGGACATCAGTCTCTGTAACCCCTAACTCCCATTCTGTCTTTGTCATTATTATTCAACTGCACCAAGACAGTCCTTTGTTCATTGTACATACCAACACTGGACAAATCTGAAATTTGCTGTTTTTTTGTAAAATACTTACTTACAGACACAGAATTGTGTGCAGTGCTGCTTACATATGGTTAAGAGCCATATTTTTCAGTTATTAGCCAACACGTTTTTGTTTTCGAGTATTTTTTTCATGACTGGGTCTCTGACATGCATGACAGAGTCACTTCTTGGCTCAACAAAAGATTTAGATACAAAGTGGATATTAATTTGTGCATATGGTCAGTTGTACTTGAAGTGTAATAGACTGTTAAGGAACAAGTTATTCAGTTCTTCGAGGAAGATTAACAAGTCAGTTCTAAGTAGGATCTTAAAATCATACGCTTTTGCAGTGGCCTCAGAAAATAACCACGACAAAAATGTTTCATTTTGAGACTTTCGTTTCCATTAATACTGAAAGCACCAATACTAATACAGAGTACTGACACCATGGTTTGGGTGAATACTTGATTTTTATGTCCCTTCCTTCCTGATACTGGATACCTAATAGATAGTTGCAGTCAAACTGTCTGTTTGACTGTCTGTTTATATATGCGCCGGCTCAGCCTATACTTGTATCCAGACATTGTCTTATTTTTGTTAGAATCAAAGGGGGGAAAAAAGAATATCTCATTGAAAACGTTGTACTCCTTGAGAGCCTTAGCCTGTCAACACCGCAGGATGGCGACTATAACACACAAGTTAATAAATTTACTGCTCCTCTGAACTTACTGGGTACGCTCGTTTTGGAGCTCCCGGTAGTGCTGTGACGTACCGGCAAGGAGGCGGAGTTAGCACTCCATTTAAACCGGGCCTTCCCGGCTAGAGGCTCCTGACCTGCCCGGTCTGAACCAGTGGCGAGGACCGGCAAGGAGGCGGTTATGCCGCCAAAAATAAACAAAACGCACATGGTGGAATGTTAGATTTGATTTTAACAGGATTTATGACATAGTTAGTTAGTTGCTAATGTTAAATGTAAGCCTATGCAAGACATTTTATCCCTCAACTGATCTTAAGATGTACAATTTAATTTCTGCTGTCAGAGGTCTCTTAATCAAAACGATGAAAAAAATGAAAAGAAAAAAGGAAAAAGAACTAACTTGCAGTTTAAAATTACCCGAAACAGAAGAACTGCATAACATATTAACTTTAAAATTTCTACGAGAACTGTCAAACTAATCTCCTTCCACCTTGGGCCGAATGAACTCCTGTACGAGATATAACCATGCAGAATAACACAACAATTAGATTTTGTGCGCCCGCGCGTGCGTTGATTGGTGAGATTAGACTCGATTGACTTGAGCCAATCAGTCGGTCACTCCTATGTACGAAATCAATTGACACAATTTTGTTAGATATTTACCATACAGATACATATTTGTCCTCCTGTGTTAGTTTACAAATTGAATGGACTGCAAAGAGAATGGGATTTGAATATCCCGCCCTGAGTCAACTCTTCCGAGCTCGCTCACGCGGAGATTCACAACGCTCTTACATCTAGCTCACTCTGCGTTGTGTTTGGAAGCTCCGAGACACGGTTCGCTGACAGCGAATTATCAGTGGAACAACATTTTAAAACAACTTCAGTTTGTGACTGACGTTTAACTTACATCTAAGAAGCAGCACGGAAGTTGTTTTCCTTAACATTCGTCGGGCATTTCATCCAGTTTTCTCGTTTTCCCGAAGATGTGTCGACTGGAGGATTAAGAGCGAACAGCGCTGCACAGCGAAGCCGGGATGAGTGGGAGCTCCGCGGTCTCCGGCGCGGCACCCTGCCGCTTCGCCCATTACTTTGTTATTTGTGGTATAGACACAGAAACTGGATTGGAACCGGACGAATTAGCAGGTAGAAACTTAATCCTCGATGACATGTTGAGAGTTTTAAAAATATTTCGTTATATGAAACAAAGTATGCGCCACAGTTCTCCACATGGGCTATTTTAGAAATATTGTTGACCTATCTTCCACCACAGGGTAGCTAACAATGCATATTTTCAGTATTATTGTACTACATTACTTAAGATATACGCCGCAAAACATACTAACAAGTCCGTAAGTCCTTTTATTTAAACTCATCACCATATATGGCACACTACTTCAACCTCACAGCTAGTGCTTTTAACAGATAGTTTTACTGTGAATAAAAACTGCATGAAGCTCATAACCAAAAAGACAACAACGATGGATAAAGGGTACAGCAGCATTGAGGTTTGTTGTCAATTGTTGATACTTTTTTGTCAACTCACCTGCTGGTTTATAGCAGGGTGAAAGATCACTTGTAACTCTTTTAAAATAATCAGATTTACCCTTCATGTGCTCTGCTGTAATGCTCTGAACCCATTAAATTGAAACTGCATTTCAAGACTGTACATGAAAGACAGTGTGAGATTGTCTTTGGTGTACAACACATGCTCTCAAATTGTACTTGTTTTGAAACACTTTTAATTTACTTTGACAGAAAAATAAATCCTACAAATGCAGGTTTGTTTGAAAGCTACTCTGTAATTCTCACTGGCCAGTTTGTGGTTTTTGTTTGAGTGCTGCTAGTGGATAAGCAAAGGCAGAAGCATATTAAGGCTCCCTCAAGAGCGGTTAAAGATGGTCATGCTGCCTCCTTGGAAGGAAAATTGAGTCAAAGCATAATAATTTCTAGCTACATCACAATTTGGACCTGTAACATGTCTGGTGTTGCAGCATGTTTACTCTGTCACTAGATACATTGACATGTTAGGCCAGTGTCAGTTACTCTGCATCCATCCAATAATAGCCTATTCCTGTTATTGCAATGTGTAGTTACTTTTTTTCATAGCTTTGCCTTTTTTATGTATTTCTTACTGCATAGATGGCTGTGTGCTGTGTTGCTGAGGTATTGCATCACAGCCAAATTGGTAGCTTCAGTGTATATAGCTGAGTCTCTGGGACAAAGTTCAAAATGGCAAGGTCTGTGTATGCAGATAGTGTGCTGTGATTGATTGCACATTTTGCCTCATACCAAATTGACTTGTGTTATTAAATGTACTAGTGCCAAAGCATTAATGTAATTTCAGCGATAAGTAATGTCTTTTAGTGTCACAAAGGGACATTTGTGTGTGTATATGTATCACTGTGTCTGCTGCCCTCAGGTTGTTGCAGATCTCTGAGGTGACTGATAAGCCTTCACCATTCTAAGTCCATTTGCCCAACTGTTTGCTCTGCTTACACCAATCTCCCCAACTTGCTGTGCATCTGGTGTGTGTGTGTGTGGTTAAACTATGGGACAAGTTAACATTCAGTGGGTTAAACAAGAGCTATAAGTAACAATTATTTTCATTTTATTTTAACATACACTAACCATTGATCAGATAGTTCTGTGGGTTGTTGATGATGTCATTATTGTTTAACCATGTCAGGTGACCCATTTTCAAGGAGGTTGGGGACAGTCCTTACCAGATATGATTAGCTGCTCACATGGTTCATAACCTGGTAAGAACCATACAGATTGAATTGCTAAAGCTCCTCCAAAAAAGGTTTTGGAGTCTCTGACGCTAACTGTTAACCAAGAGCAAGGTAATAATTGGAAATCTGAGCTGTAGCAATTAGTTGATCAGATAACTGAAGGACTGAGACAAAAGTAATGAGCATTTCTTGTAACTGTTTCTTATGGATATCAGTTGACATTTGGCAAATAATAATCTACACCTTAAAACAAAACAAAAGCATATGTCATACAAGCCGATCCATGTACATGTTGACAGAATACAAAAGAACAATATTCATGTGGTTTTATATCCCCACACTTCAGTTTTTGTCTAATGCTTGATCATTAACTAAGCATTAGCAGAGCATTATATCCTCTTTCCTTCATGCATCCCCAAAGCTGCCAACCCCTATGTCTTTATCATCTGCCTCAGTTTGCCTCCACCCCTCTGCACTTCATCGCAGATCATTTACAGTTCTGATCAGGCCTGTTGCTGTCCTCCCCCATGATGCGCCATCAACCAGGCGACACTAATGCTGCCATGATTGATATCAACGTGTTGCCTTTTGGCACTCCATAAACCTCTTTTTTTCTTCCCCCTTTTTTTGTTAAGTACATGCTTTATCTCAGCACCCCCACTTATTCTTGTAACCAGAGTTGGATGAAGCCATAATTGCAGTGACCCACATTAGGCAGGGTTCTATGCCTTTGCTTATTTTAGGCTGCAGTTCCCCTCCTCCCTACTCTTTGTGTGGCAGTGTGGCCTTATTTCCCTTAGCCCATTGTTCCAGTCAGAGGGCCAGACTTCCTGTAGACCTGCCTCAGGGCTCATCGTGGTTTACAGTGCCTCTTCTGTCTGTGTTTCAGTCTACTGTCTACAATATTGTGCAGCATTTATCTCCATTATTTCAACTATTGCTTGGTTATTCTGAGCTCCTTGGTCCCAAGCTGGAATGCTAATTAGTTGGTTTGATTCCTCCCATAAATAGCCACTTTGTCAGTCCAGACACCTACCCCATACCATGCCAATGAGTTTTAGTGGTATAAATACTCCCTGGCTGGCATACAGAGCTTGAAATAGTTCCTACATTCTAACACTAGATGCAGTTTGAGTTGGCAACATTGTGGAGTTGAAAGGTGAGAGGAGTGAAGAGCTAATTTGGGGAGGGAGATGTTTGGCGTGCCAGTTGTAGATGAAGATATGAGGTCAGTGTTGCAACAGGGTCTTGAGAAATTGATGCTCATTTAGCAGCTCGATAGAAGATGACATAGGAGTTGTGAATTTGTAATCCAATCTGTGGATTATCTTGAAAATCCAATGTCAAAGAGTAAGGCTTTTTTTCTATGCTCAGGAAAGGGTGATGTTTTGGAAATAAAGTTTTCAAAAAATGCAGTGGTATCTTCTCTATTAAAATATGAGTTCATAAGGGATTTTAGCTATGGCTTTGCAGTGATGCAACCTCTTGGAGCTCAATACTGAATGTATACAAGTTCAGTTTTCTGTGTTTATTTGGCTGTTATAGCTCAGTCAAATGATCACAAAGTGAATGCATCAGCCATATTTACTTTTATGTAAATTTATTCTACTCCAATTTCACATGTAGATATTAGTTATTAGTTATATTTTGGTGTCTAGAGATATTCTATTTTGCAGTAGTACTTATGTTTTAATTTTATTGATATATTTATACTTCCTGCTTCTTTAAGTCTTTAAGTCTTCTGAATGGGAGCATCTGTAACGAAAGGCAATTTCCCCACGGCGATCAATAAAGTATTTCTGATTCTGATAGTTAATTGAGCACATGAAGTATTGTTCAGTCTGTGAAAACAGCTTTTTATTGTCTGTTTGGCTCTGGAGCAGCTTTTTCAGAATTAAAAAATAAACTGATAATGTGTAAGTGATGTCGTAAATTATTTCAAATAACTTATCAATCATCACATTAGTTACACTTCTGAAAATTCACTTATTGATTTATCAACCATTGGTGTTCTAGTTTCATGAATATTGTGTTGTATACAGATGCCACTGCAAACTATCTTTGTGGCTTGTATTACAAGCGCTATAATCATACAACTGCTATTAATCTGTTGTTAATGGAATCACATGCAAATTTTTAACCTGAGAATCATAAGGACAAATGCCATCGGATTGCATTATTTTTTCAATTTAGGATCTAGTGTTTTTATAGCCTGCCCTGTGCATATACTAAAAGTCAGGATATCTCAGCCTATGCTTCATCCACTTTGGTCATTCTATTAAGTGTTATGCTGAATTACTTATTTACTCCTTTAAAATGATAAATTACTGATTTCTTTATACCGAAAAAATATTTATTTCTGCTTAAGAACAGTGTAATCAAAATATGTAGTCAAGAATAGCAGTGAATTTTATAGTGTGAGGCAGAGCAAAGTGTACTTGTTTGCATATATCGTTACTGATACTGCATGCATGAATGCACACAGATGTACAGTACGCCTAAATACACACACTAAAAGACTCACAGTGGAGGCAATGATGAAAATGGTATTCTGAAAACACTAGATGCTCAGTTTCAGTTTTCAGATCATCCAGTTGGTCAAGTGTTCCACTTGCTAGCACTTTCAGACTTTCTTCTCCTCGCATTCATCCCCTTCCCCCTTTGTCTATATACTTCCTCTCTTTTCCTTTCATCTCCTCCTTGTCTCTGTCCTTCACACTTCCCACTACTCACAGCTTTGTGTCAGCCACTGCTCTCCAGCAGCAGTGATGCTCTGCTGCGATCACACTGAATTAGATAGGCTGGTGTCAGTATTTTATCCCAGGTTAGTCATTAGCCATAACCCCAATGTAAATGAGTAAATATCCCCTCAGGGAGAATTGGCTAAGCTGTTTGAAGCACAGGGACTTACACCCACCTCCGGTTCATAGCCAGGTGCCAATAACTGCTTTAGAAGGTTTCCTCTCTTCCTACAAATTTCAACATGTCTAACTAACAGTTATTACAATAGCTAGACCTCAGACAAGACTTAATATAAAAGAAACAAGCTCTTATAAGATGACTAGAATATCACTTTGCCTTCTCTGCCTGCTTTGTAAACTTGGATTCTAAAATTTGACTTTTAACACTATTTTGTGTAAAAGAATAACATTAAGATGAACTAGTGGGCTGCTGCACAACATAGTCCCTGCAAACCATGATGCCGTTTGCTTATTTGCACCTTTCACTCCAAAAGGAAGATTCTTTTTTCCCTCTCAAGATCTTTTTGGTGGAGTTTTTTATGGTATTTTTTCCTTACCAACATAAGCAGGTTTTGTTTGTTTTCTGCCAAAGCAGGACATATCTGTTAAAAATGCTAGGACCAGAAATTCCCCTGACTTGTTTGGTCTCATGAATTGAATGTGATTAATATTTTATAGCCTTCATCCAAACCTGTATCACCTATTCAGAGTTTGCAATCCATTTTAATGTAAATAGTCTGGGACTTTAAATCCTCCTCTGGAAGGCCTAACAGCCTCAGTGGGCCATTACGACTCTGGTCATTAATATTCAGTATGTTCAAAGAGCCCCCTTGTTGCTATTAGCATTTTGGAAGTTGTCCGGTGCAGCTTTAAGCGTGACCAGAGCACAGAGGTGTGTTGGCCAGGGCTGAGGTTGTAGCGTCCTCCAACAGGACACAAAGGCATTTGAGCAGCTAAAGCTCTTCTCTGAACCAGACCATCTGTCCACACATAGATCAGGCTGGGAGTCAGTCAGCACAAAGGCTTCCTACTATACTGCCCACTTACATATGCTGTTGACGAAAGGGGCTAACAACACTGACGTATGCTTTTGTTGACTTTACTAACAATAGTATGCTGGGCTAATGGGCTGATAATAGTACACAGCATATACAATACTTATAGCTTAATTATCGCAAAGGAGGAATTTAAATCCCTTCTGTTTATGTAAATATGACAGTAAGACAGTCACATCTTGCATCTTTTTCTTCATTACATTTGCTTTCTCTTGTTTCCTTGATAATGAATAAACTTATTAAAAATTATATGATGACTTTACTTTTGCCCTGCTGTCTTTTGCTTAAGATTCTAGTCTTTATCCTTTACCCTCTCTCTCTCTCATGGCTCATCAGTTCCCTTCTCTGCTCTTGCCCTTGCAGTGATTTTGTCCATCTCTCTGATTTTTTTTTTCCTCTCTCATTTGCTTTTGCTCTGTTAGCCCATCCAGGCTGCTGTTAAGCCTGTTAGAGTAATCCATTCAGACAGGTCCTCTAGGCTACACTGAATGCATCCCTGTAATGTTACTCACTGCCAGGGCGCGGGGGGGGGGGGGGGGGGGGGGGGGGGGGGGGGGGGGGGGGGGGGGGGGGGGGGGGGGGGGGGGGGGGGGG
>JAQMCX010000035.1:1174918-1188115 GCA_029814765.1 Acanthurus leucopareius | reverse complement strand
CTAGCCTAGTCTGATGAGCATGAACTGATGAAGCCACTTTGATAAGAGGCGAAACGTCTTCACAGACATATTACTAACTCCAGTTGCCTTCGATTTATTTGCCCTGAATAACCATGACCTGGATGAATGAGAACATTCACAGATATTCAGATATATAAGGTGACAGGATCAAGGGGTCAGATTAGGAGGTGAGAGCAAGGGGGAACTGACACATAGTTGGCATGAACCAATAGATGGTTGACGTACCCAAGACGTCATTTGATTACATCAAGATCAAAGGTTCACACCAGTAGGGGGTGGAAGTTCCTGGAGACCACTTGGTTTCAAGACATTTCCTCATCAATAACAAAAAAAGGATTTTTTGAAATTGTCATGGCGTACACAAAATTTTATATACTGGTACTTCATGCATTAACTAGTATGTGTTGTTAAGCCTGACAGGCAATCTCTCTCACTACTTTCAGCTTTAATGTATTTATTATTGTTGTTGTTTTTGTTGCTTACATGTACTGAAATTTATTATTACATACATTCACTCAAATGCCAAAGGGACTGCTAAATTTATATAGCTAACTAAGATGCTTCATTATTTAGCATTATTTTCCAATCTTTCTATTACTCAAAGCTCTTTGCAGCACAAGTCAACAGTCACCCATTCACACACACACATATTCATGCACTAATGGGAGCTTGTTTCTCTACAAAGCGCCAGTCTGCTTATGAGGAACTCATACAAACTTTCACACGTTGTTGGAACAGTTGGGTCAATTTACAGTTCGTTATCTTGCCCAGGGACACTTGGACATGCAGACTGGAAGAGCCGGAGATCAAACCACTGACCTCTGACAGCCAACTCTACCTCCTGAGCTAGAGCCACCCCACAAATTATCACGAGTAACTTTTTGAATCACTAGTAGTTTTGTTTGGCATTAGTGCTGCAGTCGCTGCAGCCCACCACTGAACTTCTTCTGTTTGAAGTTTCTGCATTTCACAGAAAGTTTTTCTTTCTGACTGTTACCAAGTGTTTGCTTAAGTAGGTATAGTTTTGTCCCTGTAAATTAAAACTATGGTTCAGGCCTTATTTATAGAAATTCACCAATTATGGTTTGGTGCCTTATAAATGTAATTATATTCATTTGAGGTTCCTTTCATTTGAAATAAAAGCATTTCTTGTAAATAAATTAATTCATCAGTTATTACCATGAGCAAGTTTCCTATATGTCTTATATATTCACTGTAAAATATGTAAGTTGTCAGTTCTAACACTTACTGGAAAACTGTTTTAACCTGATAACATGAAACATTATTTAGTTACTTTAAATCAATCAATACACAACAGTCTGGTTTCTTATCATTCAAAATGGACAGACATGCAATCCTCCTTATACATATTGTGATTTCCATTAGATAAAAACTGCTGTCTATTCTATTTTTACCGTTTTACATATTAGCTCTCTTGCTTTCTTTGTGTGGTTCATATCACTTTGCATGAGCGGTACCCGTTGCAGTTCTGTTAGCTTTGCACTGGGTATAGCCTTATACCTTAGTTAAATCACCAGATCATCACAGGACTTCCGTGTGGTTATTTTATTAATTTTATTATTTGATTTTGAGGCCTGTACTTTAAGTAAAAAGAAAATAAACATCTCAAATGTATCACATCTGATTCTGGGCATTTGCAACAGCACTCACTATTTTCTGACATTTTACAAAGCAAATAATGGGTTGACATATAAATAGAAAACAATAAAGAGATTTGTTCATAAGAGTGATAATATCCACATTATATAAAAAAGTACAACGGTCACAGGTCTTCATTGACAAGTTTCACCTTTATTTGAAAACTTAATACAAAATGTAGGAATCCTTATTGACTTTAAGGTCTGGCTTTAAGCTTTTAAGGTCTGTTTTTTGTTTTTTTTTGCTCTTTTTCTTGCTCTTGATCACTTTACAGAGTCAAATTTCTCTTAATGTTTTATCTCAAAGGTCAGTCTTCTTCCCTGATGAATCTGTGCATTAAATATTGATTACAGTTTTCGCAACATATAAGCCATGTGTCAGTTTGTAAGACTTTTTAAGTATATCGAGTTCGACCAAAATATTTCTTTAGGATTAGATAGGGGGTGCTTTTGAGCCATTTTGCATTTATCAAATGCTTTTAAGATGAGGCCCCTGTCCAACTTGCTGACCAGGTTTGAGGCAGAAACATGGAAACTGTATTCCTAAAATAATCAAAAGAAAAGACGCAAAATCTATACAGTTTAGAGTTGCAGTGGATTTTTGATCATACTGACAAAATTTAAGTCAATTTGATTTAACTGACACCCGAATCATATTGGCCAACTTCCCTTTCGTTGACAGCATGGCTCCATGAGATGTTTTTTGGATTCAGGATAAAATGAAATTCAAACGCAATCAGTGTTTGTACATCTAAGAAGATGTAAATGTAGGTGAAACGCTAAAAGTTGTTCAGGGAACTCAAGAGGTGATGTGACACATCCAAGCCCAAAAAAGACACATCAAATCAAACTATTTACCAGGTTAAACATGCATGTTTCCATGACTTGCCAGTACAGCCTATACGCCACTGTTACACTGGGAATGTGTATTTGAAAGAAACTTTCTTGATAATGGTGTGCAAAGCCCATGCCAACAAAGATGCACAAGCACACCAACATGTTTCCCTCTCCTCTGTTGTTAACTGAATAGCCAAAAGTGAGGGCACTTGTGACTAGATGAGAAAAAGTTCCACTGATGTCAAGAAAAAAAGTACGAAATGAGTCCACTGGTTTAGTTTCCTTTATGTGCAAGAGCACTTCTCTGGTTAAGATATCTAGGTACTACAGTAAAAAACTAAATTTCCAAATAAAATAAATGAACCAAGCAACACTGACCAACACAGAGACAGCAAATAGTAAAACCATCCTAATATCTATCAAAGAGTAAAAGATAATGCAAGGCAATGCAAATTATGCTCTGAAAAAATTTCCTATTGCTGCCTTAAACACTCTGAATGGTTCACCTAAATGTTACAAATACCCTTCAATTTTAAATTAAAATATAGAAAACTACAGAAAAACTAGAGCCACCTGTAACATGTTTGAATTTAATTTTATTCTAAGTAAAAAAGCATACTGATTGTGATTTAGAAATCAGAAAGTCTTACCAGTGATTACCTGGAGCAGAGTCATGAAAGTCTCAGCACAATCCGGAGCCTTCAGTTCATCCATATCACTAATATCTTTGTACTGAGAGCTCCAAGCTCCCTCATCTGACAGCATGGCATCCATCTTCTCCACTGCCACTGTATAACAAAAGATTACAGGGTAATGATGCTTTTTCATTGTTGCTGTTGGGCAACAGAAGACCATGGTTACAGAGACCATACATAGTCTACTACTCTTAGCATATTTATATAGGACAGTAAAATGGACCACCTCTTCATAGCACTTTTCTAATCTTTCAACTATTCAAAGCCCTTTGCAACACAAGTCATCATTCACCAATTCACACAATAATGGTAAGTGGCTACTTTACAAAGTGTCAACTGCTCATCAGGAACTCATACACATACAATCACACACCGATAGAAAAGCCATCAGTAGCAATCACTCCCCGAAGTTTTTTCTGCTCTCTAGACTCACAGATTCAGGATGGTTGTGTTTGGACTACTTAGCATGGCTGCACTTTCTGCTGTCATCATGCAGATGTCCCCATTAGTTTATTATTATTAAAGCTTAAGATCCAAGTTTTTGTCAGTTCCCGGGCATGGACCCCAGGGCGCAAAGCAAAAAATTTCAAAGTCATCCTTATTATTCTTATTATAATAATGATTATTATCATTATAATAATGATAATGAAATGTAAATTTTTTTTAGCATAGAAGCATAGAAGAAGAAGCATATTTTTTATCATTATTATTATTATCATTGTAATATACAATAATATGTTACTTTCGTATTATCATACACCGTCACTTTTAATAGTTAGCTCTCTCTCCCTCCTCCCGCTCCCTCTTTCTCCCTGTGTCTCACCCTACCTCTTTCTCTCGCTCTCTGTCTACCTCTTAACTCGACTGGTCCTGTCAGATGACCGCCCACCTCTGAGCCTGGATCTGTACCGAGGTTTCTGCCTGTCAAAAGAAAATTTTTCCTTGCTACAGTCGCCATGTGCTTGCTCACGAGGGAATTGCTTTCAGTTGTTGGGTCTTCATAAATTGAATTAAAGAGTGTGGTCTAGACCTACTTTGTATTCAAAGTGTCTTGAGACAACTTTTATGGTGATTTGGTAATATATGAATAAAATTTGACTTTGCTAGACTTGCCCACACGGACATTAAGACAGAGGGGAGCCCAAGATGAACCATCGACATTCTGATAAGTTGATGACCCACTCTACCTCCCAAGCTACAGCTGCTCCACTTGTATATAATGTAATGATAAGAAGGTAACGATAAGAAGTTTGAGGTGGATATACGCTAGCAAGCTGTAGAAAATTTAGCTGTCATTTACATTTTCTTTAGCAAATACATCCAAAGATCAATAACACAAACATACACCACAGAGTAGTTTGTGTTTTTTTTTGTTGTTACAACAAAGTGATGCATTTTTTCTCTCTTTAATCATATCATATAGATCATTTAAGCTTAATAGTTTTGATGTAGAACCTTCAGTAATAGGACCAGGTAGATGGTACATCATGTTGTAATAAGCTGTTCTCACAGTTTTCAACCAAAAGCTATACTCAATTTATGAAATAAAAATGAAATAAAAAGTACTGTTTTAATCATGTTTTATTCTGATACAGCTACACTTCAATTAAAGATGCAGTGAAAGTAGAGGTCTACTCCCTCATCCCATGTACACCTTATACATGGCTTTACTAAGTTTGTGGATTAAACTGGTAAACTATTTTTACAGTAGAATGTTTGAATGTTTTAATCATCCCTTTTACTGTGGAAACCAAGTAATTTCAGTGTTACTGTACAAGTTTATAATAGAAAAAGCAATCAGATTATTAAAATAACAGTAACAAGGAGTCTCACAAGACCATGATTAAGTGTGCATTAGAGAACTATACAACAGAGTGAGAAACGATAGAGAGAACTATAATAATCCAAGCAATGCACATTGCCAAAATTATTTTTCTAGTGAACCCTGTGGTAAAAAAAGTACTGTAAAGGAAAAAAAGGAGACTGTCACCAAGTTTTAAGTTATGCAGCTGGTCTTGTACTATGCATGATGCAAATATTGGAGACCAAAAACATTGGTCTGGACATTGACTTGCAGCTATACTTCCCTATACACTTACTCTTCTTTTCCACAATGAGCCACTTCTGAAGGGTTGCATCCTCCAGTAGGAGGTGCAGCAGACCAGGCAGTTCTGCTGGGTATGACTGGTTGCTTCTCAGCTCCTTCTCAAATTGCAGCACCTCCTCCACCAAATGACAGAAGAGCATATCATCGTACAGCAGCCTAGAAGCATCGCTGGCAACCTTCTCCTGGACTAATGACAGCAGGCCGCGACACAGCTCCACCTACAAACACATATATACAATTACTCTGTCCATCTGACAATAGGCATTTTCTAGTTTCATTTAGTAACTTTTACTTAACACTAACACTTCTTGAGCTAGTTTTGGGAGGATAATATGCCATTACCATGTTCGAATAAACACAATGTCAGAACGCAGGAATTTTAAATCCTTGCTTAAAACCTGATGAGAACTGTAAGTTCATCACAGCTTTAGATCAAATTGCAGTTTTTTATAATGTGTTTCTGCACATGATACAAGTGATACCTGCTAAACTTTACACTTTTTAAAAAAGTGAGATTTTTTTAGGAAGCATGCAATCGTAAAACAAATGACACTTTATCATATTCTTATTATATATAATTCACAATCATGCATGTGGCCTTTGTCCACTCCAATTATGTTTACATAATATGTCTTCTTTTTAGTGTAAAAAACAGAAACATAGTATTTTGGTCATCTTGCAACACCTATCAATTACAGCAGCTGTCCCTTAAGGTAGAACTTCAATATTTTACTTATCTGGGTATAAATGTAACATGACTGTACGAGGACCTCTTAGATTACGATTTAAACCACTTTTTTAACACACCAAGCAGGATTTTCAAAGATGGTCAGTGCTCCCTATCACTTTGGCAGGCTGGGTAAACAAAGTAAAGACAACAATTCGATTTTTTTAATGTGGTCCCTGTGTCTCTGACAAAATCTTGGTTTAAGCAGCTGAATAGTCATAATAGCACTTTTATCTGAAAAAAGTCCATCCCACAATTAAAAGGACCTGCTTGGGGGTGCCAAAGGGCAGCGGGGGGCTTGGCTTGCCTCATTTTTATTCTTCTATTGGGCAACTAGTATTTCTAAATTGAATAACTGGATTCCGTTGCATGAAAACAAACAAGGGCCAGTATGGGCCTCTATGGAACTTACATTCAGTGCAACATCTTTACCTTTTCTCTGCTAATCTTTTCTCTACCTATTAATTCTAGTCTCCAAAAAATGAAACTAGTTGACAAAAACTCTTGAAATGTGGTTCCAATTTAGGAAGCCTTTCCACTTTAATCAGGCACAGATTTTGCTCCCCTTAGTAGACAAACATCTGTTTCCCCTATCCCAAATTGACACCTGATTTTAATTGTGGCTCGGTAATGTCCTGGTTTTCTTATGTGACCTTTTTGTGGAAAGCACATTGGCCCCATTTAATACACCACAAAAAGATCCCAATATTCCTAAAAGCCATGTCTTCCGATACTTGCAAGTTTTGCTAGGAAACACCGTCCATTCCCCTCCTTACCACCTAAAAATGCAATTGAAACTACTCTAAATAAGAGAGGGAGGACATCAAAAATCTACAAAATAATAAAGGACATTATCCCCCCTCTTCTTTAAATAATTTGAAGCCGGCAGAGGAGGAGGAAATATGTGTTACACTGTCTGATGAAATATGGCAATGCAGCTTAAAACGTATACACACCACTTCTTTTTGCATAAACCATGCTCACATCCAATGTAAAATCTTACATCCATAGCACTATTCACGCAAGTAATTGGCTAAAATATGCCCTGATATCAATTCTGAGTGCTGTGATGCTATCATAACCCAGCTACACCAAGCCACATTTTCTGGTCACACAATTCTCTAGGCAGCTTCTTGGAGAGGAAATTTAAAGCAATTTCCCACATTTGCAGTAGAATAGTTGACTCTAACCGTGGGGTTGTGTCTTTGGGGTGTCTCTGTCACCGGAATAATTTACTGCCCTCCAGGCAAATGCCACAACATCTGTAACAGTGCTGGCTGATCCTTTTGCATTAGAAATCAGTGAAACCCCCTTTTGTTAAACTCTCGGTCAAAGAAGACCTCTCCATGATTCTTTTAGAGAAGCTGAGATAAAATTTTTGGGACTCCCAAGAAAGGTACATTAAAACCTGAGCTTCTTTCATGGAATCTTTTCAAACTGAGTCCAAGACTTAAGCCAGCTGGACTCAAAGAAGCACAATGTTATGCAATGTACCTCCCTAAACATTGTTATAAAGAGTGCATGCATTGGTTGTTACAGTATCATATAAAATTTTATTTTATTCATAAGCTCTTAATGTAATTGTTATTATTATTATTATTACAATTCTTTATATATTATTTCTATTTATCTATTTATTTGTTTGTTTGTTATCCTTTATCACCAAGGCCTTGGAAGCAGGGGTGTGGTAAGGGTTGTGTAATTCTTGCTTTGTTAATTAAAAAATCTGAAAATCCATAAATAAAGTACTTAAAAAAATCTAATATAATTGAAAAAAGTGCTGTTTGGACTACAGTAAATCACTGGGGATAAAAGCAGTCAATAAAACTCTATTATAAATCAGCATACTCTGGCATTGATTTGGGTTCCAGCTCGTTCCAGGATAGGTTGGATCTTTTCTTCCATGAAGGTCGAGCTGTTACTTATCCACATCAGAACCTGTGTGAGGTACCATTCTGGCTGAAAAACACACATATACAAGGAAAGTTTGAGGTTCTACAGCTTTGCAAAAGACAAAAATTTTTGGCTAAAGATAATTTTCTATTTTTTATCCTTTGTGAGGATTACAAAGTGTAGCGAACAGGTAAAGGGACTTTTATACTTAAGAAGGGTGGTCTTGTTGGTGGCTAAAAGACATGTTGCTGTTGGTACCATTAACAGCAATACAATGCTCTATTTTCTGCTGCCACAATGTGCTGCTTCTCAAAGCAGAGAGTGAGCTGACCATTATCTATGGCATGAGAGACAGTGACTGGAAATAAGTGTCTCACACAATCCAAAATCAAAATATCTGAACTATCCCTTTAAGGTAGGAGTGTACTCAGTCTAAGTTTAAGAGTTCATGTACATGCACAGTTCAGGGAAAATCAATTTTACAAAGCCCTAGAATGCACAGCGCTTTCCACTTGCAAAAACATCCTAGACAAAATAATCTGATTGACATGAGCTGTAGCACTGTTTACAAAAAAAGCTCAATAACTGAAGGCTTGTTATCCCTTCGTGCTATTCACAAACAAAAAAAAGTGGATGACAAAATGAGTCATAAAACTCATTTATTTTTATGCTAGAGAGTGGAGGTCAAACCTGGACAAGGAGTCCTGGTGTTTAATGGCACAAATAAGACTTGCCTCTGATTTACTAAAACAGGCACCAACAAAGTAGATTTCAAAATAATTTTATGTTCAGCAAAAGATTGAGCACAGCACAATGAGTTCTTATATGTTCAACAAAGGCATCTTTCAGGTGCAAGATTTAACTCAAATAGGAAACTCTACCCACATATGTTCAGGGGTCAATGGCTGTCAGCCACTGACCCCCTGAACATACTATCGGCACAACCCTAGCTTCTACTATGTCACAGATAAATATTTTTTCCTGTCAGAAGGTCACAATAATTAAACTATCTATACTAATTACAAAAAGAATCAAAAAGACTGACCTGGGTTCTCATTATAATTGTGTATCATTGAAATTGTGCATGTGTGAATGTGTCTAATCTTATCTGGATTGTATTTATAAAATGAAGATAGTCTACTTGTTTTCAATGGAATGGATAAACTTCACAGTGACAGTCTCACATTTATCAGTGTTTGTTCATGCGTTTATATGTGATGTGGGTTCTGTGTAACAGAAACCTTGCTCAGAGAATTTGTCTGTCTATTTCCATAGAAGTGGTATCTGAACCTCCTGCTGAGCGGCATCAGCATAACCTGTATAGGAAGACAGAGGGGAGGAGCTTGAAGCAGAGGTGTGGCTAAAGAAACTGGCTGGGTAGAGAGTACACATGAGGGCAGAGTCCTCTGGGATAAGAGGTCATCACTGCCAGGGGAAGTTAAAGAAATCAAACACTAGAAGCACTTGCAAGGTTCTGAACCAACAGTATCCTAAGTTTGAAATCCTGCATAAAGCCTGTTTTATGATATTACTCACAACCCTCAATTTTTTGTGTAGGATCATATTAAAATGACTCAATAGACAGACCACTAACCAACTGGATCACCAATGGAACAGTTATCAGTCCATTTAATCTGACAAAAATCATTGAGTTTACATTAATATGAAAATCAATAAGGACAAATATTAATATGTTTTTTATGAACATCACATTCTCATAATAGTTAGCTTGGTTCAACAAAAAGTAAAAATTGTTTACCCCCATATTAAAAATGTACCCTAGCCTAATTTGACTACATTGTTCACATTTCACTTAGGTGAAATTAGTTTTAGTTAAGTTTAATTTAGTTGTCAGTTAGTTGTCACCCATACCCAAGCTGTCTCTTACACTGGAAAGCACATTAACAGAGACAGGTGACAATCAAATTTATGATTCCAGTTATCCAAGATCATTCGTTAGTTTGAGTAGAGTAACTAACCCAAAGAGAAACAGAACTCAGGTCAACTGCTTGTGATAGAGGTTGGCTGCTAAACAAGCTCTACAAACTGCTTTTTCTTACCCTGCACAAACTCTAAAAAAATGTACAGTATTTTTATGGCAGTGTTGTTTGAGAAATATGATGTTTTGGTGCTCACCTCAACCCTACATCTTATCATTTCACTTTCTGTCTGACTATTTCACTTTTGTTTTCTCCTTTAATAAAGGAGCTGTGTGGGTTCGCACTCACTCATATACACACAGGCATGCAAGGTTTCTCAATTTTAAAATGAATTTTTAAAACTAAGCTCAAGTACTGGTGGTCCAGTACACCAACAGGACAAATAACTTACATGTTTTTACTGGTAGATAAACCCAAACACCCTGAGGGAACTTACACAAGCACTGGAAGGAAATGCAAAAATACAAACAGAAGAGCCCTCCTATTACTGGAAGAGCTGCTCTACCTCCAGAGCAACAACCACTGTAGCGTCTATCTCCTACTCTTTTGCCTTCAGCAGACAAACTGTTATTATGTGCCTGAAGCCTCTGAAATTCCTGTTGCAGAATTGATTTAATGGCTTTGACAGGTTGTTGTTCTACAAAAATAATCTATTTGTGCACAGAATATAGGTATATAGAACCCAAATTGAAGGATACGAGGTCTGCAGGGCAAGCAGCTGTGTGACAAGCAGCTCCAGCTGGCTGTTAATCTCCTGATAATTGGCAATGGGTGTCAGAGACTGAGTTGGAGGGGAGATGATCGGCCAGTGAAGCTGATTCAATACTTTCTCAAAATCGCTATGAAAGAAATGAAGAGGAGACTTTAGCTAATATATAGTGAACATAGGACAATGATACAGCTTAAATGTGTATCTTTGCATTTCTGAAGCATGCCACATTCAGACACAAAATGGCTTAAAGACACATTTAATGGAAGAATTGAGTGAAGCTCACCTGGTAAGTCGGTCTTTGATGATCTTGTGCCAGAAGTGAAGAGTGTCTCGGAGAAAACCCTTGAGGTAAGAACACTGAGAGTGGTCTAGTCCAGCGTCCAGTACAGCTATGCTGTCTACTGCTCTTATGGCCTCCCACATACTGCTGGTCATCAGACACTGCTGGACAGCAGCACTGCATGCACACATTTCACACATAATGCATTTAATAATGATAAGCATTGTTAAATGTCATATTAATTTAAAAAAAAAAACTGGGAGAGACCAATAATCAATATGATAACTGATTACACCATAACCAAGTTTAATTTATTTAAAATAAATCTACATATTTCACATAGTCAAACTTGTTGCAGGTCAATCATGCAAAAATGTGCCATCACAAATGAACTTTTAGAACTTGCTAAATACTTCATGCCACTGCTCATAATAAAAGCCCACAGTTCAGTAGGCATCATTCATTATTTTCCATGACATTAGTAATGTAAAAATGGAGTTCATAAAGCTTATTTAGATTTTCTTAGCAAGGATTCTACTGAAATTGCCACTATATCTGATATATATACTGTAATGCAGCTCTTAAAAAGATTACTCACTACATTCTGTTTTAAGGGTAATACTTGGATATCAAACATCAAGTACAGCATAGCCAATATAGGTCTATTATGGTACAATTTTAAAAATTGTAATCACTCTAGTTATTGTAGCTTTGACTAACTGTACTTAACCAAACTTGGCATTCATGGTATTAAAGTTAACGTTTTTGACCTTTAACCCACATTAATTCACCCTATGGTTTTGTTTAAAGGGTTTTTTGGTTTTTCCATGATAATGTATTTTAATGACTACTTTCTCCTCTTTTTCTGTTAACACATCTTTATAACATCACCATATTATTTCTCTGATAACCTCTCAGTGTCTTCATCTCCTTACCCTAATTTACACTACCTGAGTTCCTCTATATGTTGAAGGCACCTTAGGTATTTCATGTTATTCTCTAGAGTGTCAACTTGGTCAAGCAGCTGGCCAAGATTATCCAACCAAGGCTGGGTCCCCTGAATGTGCTAGAATAAGGAGAACAAAAAACACACACAAACAACAAGAATAGCATATAGCATAGGTGAATGGATATTATGGTCTTTGTCAAACACGGACTCTGGAATATATCTTATTTTATCTCTCTGTTAAAGGAATATTATAGAATCATTTGGTACTTATACATAAAAAACACAGCAGGATCATTACAGAGTTCCAACACTTATATACTATTTGGCATCTGCTTGTTAAGGGAGCCCTTAAGTCTCCCCCCTAAGTCTCGCCCCCTACAGTGGCAGCATTGTTGATGAAAAGCATCATATTGTAAGACAATGAAATTTTCTATAACATTTTACAGGAGACAAACATCTGCTTATCAATTTATTTTTATTTCTTTATTTTCTCATAAAATGTTAAGAATGTATGACATAAAATAAGAAACACTGTGAAGGAGAATTGCCCCAAACCCTCTAGGGGCTTAAAAAAGTGCCATTCCGTAGTGGAATGGCACTTTTTTAAGCATGACTGCAAGAAATACTGAAAGTAATAAAAATCCATTTAATTTAGGATATGTTAAAAGACAAGGGCATCACTTGACAATAATTCTGTCTATAAACAGATTTGTTTTACAAGTACAATAAATTCATTAAGGTCAAATTAACACATCAAATTTAAGAATATGCAAATAACTATAGTTCACAATCTAAGTACAACTTATGGTTAATTCATAACCTTTTACTGTTTTTACAAGTCCCTTACCCTATGGTATTCCATTGCAAGGCCATCTTAATCAGTAAAAATTATACATTTTAAATATAATTTCAGCTTTTTACATGCTGGATCTTTTGTCTGAACTGCATTTAATCCAAATTTGAGCAGTGTAGGTAGAAAGACAGGTACAAAAGTGTTGACAGTTTCTGGAAGCAGGACAGCTGACTAATCATCAGCAATTAACAGCACTGCTTCCTGATTAGTTTATTCAAATCAACATATGTGTGATTTTGCAGCAGTCATGCAAAGTTATCTTTAGTCTTTCTTGTCACTTATTGTTTGATTACTGCAGTAAAGCAGCCCCACCTTGTGGCTTATAATAAATCATCACCATATCTCTGTAACAAATAAATCATACTACCGTAATTTCCGGACTATTGAGCACACCTGAATATAAGCCACACCCACTAAATTTAAAACGAAAAAAGATTTTGTACATATGTAGGCCGCACTTGTATATAAGCCGCAGATGTTCACGTAGTAACATGGGATATTTACACAGAAAAATATAACACAGAA
>JAQMCX010000035.1:1142764-1163798 GCA_029814765.1 Acanthurus leucopareius | reverse complement strand
GCCACTTTGATAAGAGGCGAAACGTCTTCACAGACATATTACTAAGTCCAGTTGCCTTCGATTTATTTGCCCTGAATGACCATGACCTGGATGAATGAGAACATTCACAGAGACCTTATGTCTTGCTTAGCTTTGGAAAACATCTAATATTTAGTCTGTGGGTCAGAGGAAAGGTTTCATAAGATCTGGGGACTTTTTATAACATATTTTCAAGACCGGTCATAATGTTAAAACCATGACCAAAAGGTGTTTCCTTTGTCCCTGGCTCCCCACACTCACAACTTGATACACAGCCTGCTTATCCAACTGCTTTAACATCCTTTTTTAAAAGTCTTTATTACTTATTTCTCTTTTTTTTAGTGATCCTCTTTTGTTTTGTTTTGTTTCTTCTTGCCATTATTGTTATTTACCACTAGGGATGGGCATCTTAAGTACTCTGAATATTTGAATAGCTGTATTGAATCATTGACTCATCACATGTGAGAGAAACACACGTCACAGGCCACGGGGTAGTCTCTAACCTGACTCAATTTACATTTTTCTTTATCATATGTATATGTTTATGTAAGCATTAGTGTGTTTGTACGTGTGTATGTAGGTATGTATACATGTTTGTTTGTACATATGTATATATACATTTATATGTGTGGGTATGAGATTTTTTAAAATATTTTCTAAAGCAAAAAGAAGAGTGCTAATGCTCTAATCACTTTGCAGTTGCTGACTAGCACTGCTGTCTAGATCAAGTGCTCAAGCACTTGGACCCTCATGTCCATCTCTTCTTCTCTATTTATTTCCTTTTTCTTTTTTTGGAGGGGGGGTGATCTATTAACTATGTAATCTTATTGTCGTAATATCGTCTTGTAATCATCTCATTTTGTTTTCATTGTCCGAGAATCAGTTTTATATGTAGGTCTTTATTATCATTATTATCATTATGAGATTAAAAAAACTTGGAAAAGAAAAATAAAACATATCCATCTTGTATAACTGAGTCAATTAAAAGTGCATATCACTGTAGGGAAATTTTTTTTTAAAGTCTATTAGTCTGGGGTTTTGAGTGATCTGTAACACGTCCCAGAAGGCAGTAAGTTAAACAAATGGTATCCTAAGTGGGTACAGTCTCTAATGATGGCTGAGGCTCTGCTGAGGTAGAGGGTTAATACCCTAGCCTTTTCCAGGGAGGGGGAAGGACAGCCAATTATGTTTTGTGCTGTACTCATCAAGGGCTATTCACACAAAGAATTATAACTATTACAGTTTTAAAATTGTTTCTACTAAATGGATGGCTAGGTCCACACCACAACTATTATGACAACCACAGTGGTTAACTATACTGTTAGGATCCCTTCTAGAGGGACTATAGAAACACTTATAGCCAACCAGAATCTGTCTCATTTAAACGTCACATTCAACACAGCAGACGGCATTGCGCAGAAGCCAATTATTAAAGTTAAAAACCCTCCCCTGTTTTACAAAACATTCTCTATAAAGACACCCTAAGGAAGAAGGACGCATGGGATCGTATTGAATCAAACTTTGTCTTTACTGTTATTATCTTTGATGATGGCCAGAATGTCTGCAAACTGATGCTGACTCAGAAGAAAGAATTAAACATTTCCTTAAAAGATGACAGCTCTCACAGCAGTGGTAGATTCTTCCAATTCCTGTCGTCTTCGAAGAATTCGGACAACCCATATCCCTATAGTTCTTTGTTTGCCTCTTCTAAACCTCCTTGCAATGTACAGTATAGCAGGTCATTAACCTTATTTTGTTCATCAGTGTGGATGCTCACATCATTATTGTTAAATTTATGGTTTTAGTTGAAGTTTGTGGTGTCCTTTTGCCCTATGCATAGCCTTCTGCGTGTGTATAACTGTTCTCATAGCCTGGTCAGAGCCCCCCAGTGAGAGAGCATCAGCAGAGGTCCAAAAGACTTAAAATAGTTCCAGAAAAATCATGGCAGGCAATTTGAAAGCGTTCACACATAAAGACACATCAACATTTGTATGTAGTTTTATTTACATGTTTGTTTAGAAAGAAATATTTGCTGATATTTGAGGATGAGTTTTAACTGTTTCTGTGTAAACTGAACAGTTACCTGCCTTGTTGACATATTGGGCTGACCTTACCTTGCTTGGAGAGTGTTTTTTTGTTGCCTTTAGTTCTTTTTATTCTTATACCTTTAAAATTCAGCAGCAATCACATCTCAAGTTATTAATATATACTTGGAGGGAGGGGATGTAAAAAAAATACAGATCAGAATAATTTTCTATTTCTTGTCATGTCATGTCATGTCATGGTGGACTGTCAGCAGCACCACAATAAAAGTGCTGTCTTAGGAAATCCATTTGAAAATAAGTAATTAATATTTTTATTTACAATTATGATGCATCCCTGCAATTATTGATGTATACACATGTACATAATATATTTAAATTCAAAGCCATTTATTATTTACTGTTTGCACTCAAAAGGCAGAAATTTCTATTTGATGTAATACAAAAATATCTGTTTTAGGTGTAATGTTTACTTTATTATACTAGCACACACTTAACTAACCCACCCTGCAAAATCGCTGGCATAAATGGCATCGAGAGAATGGAATATGCAATAGGCTGTTTTGTAGTTAACATTATGTAACTACTACATCCTGTAGAATAGAAAAACATATACATAAATGTGTAGGGTCTTTACGGATACAACAAGATTTTAGAATTTTTCAGAAAATACAAAGCCCAGTTTTAAATCTACTGGGGAAATATACATACTGAACTTGCCATTTACCACCGGACAATCTATGGGATAGATGTTGCATCGTGAATTTTCTCCGGTCTATTTAACTACTATGGTAAAGATGAAAAGGCAGCAAAGTCTTTTTATTGAAGAGATGTCAATGAAAATATTTCTTACTTGTCCAATTACTTGACTGTCGTAAATAACTAGCAGACAGTTCATTTCTTCTGTGCATCAGAGCTGTGCACTGAGTAAAAGAGAAGAGGTTGCTTGCAATCCAGCATTTGCAAAAGGTGCTGCTACTCACAACTCTGACCTATCATCATTACCATATGGTAACCAGGAACAAAGACAAAAGATTTGCTTTATTTTATTGGTCCTTTAGTTAGATATACTGAAAGTGTTGATCTACCAAAAAAGAAAGTCTGCTGATTGAAACTTGTGAAAAGTGCTGGTGTGCAGAAAAAGTAACAGTACATAAAAGATTGAGATGTAGAAGTGCCAGTGTACTGCATACAAGAGTGTACAAGCTGGTTTCGGGCTCTCCTTACATTACACTCACAGGTGTTTTGAATATTATTATTTTTAGTATTTTTGTTACAATAATAATATTTCATTTACCTTTTATATTTCAGTGTGGGTTGAGTAAATAAAAACATCTATTAATATAGCACAAGACAGATCAACTTCAGCACAAACTGCATCCTTCTAATTACATTTCCTCACCATAGGTAGCTTTTCAAATAATTTCCATGCACTGTAATTTAAACACTATTCACACCTTTTTACCATAATAATTGTGGTATAAAAATGTAAAACCATTTCAGCTACTGGAGATTTTTACCAGAGAAATTGAAGAATCTGTCAGTATAAATTTAGAGCTCTATCAATTTGCCCCTAAAATAGTGTAACATGTCAAAAAAAATGAAGCCACTAAGTGTAAGGTAAGCTTCAAGGAGCAGCAGAAAACACAGTACCGTTTGAACTCGGCAGCAAGGTGCTGGGCCAAAACCTGGGTGAAGCTTTCTCCTCCGATGCTGTGGTCAGTGTGGGTGTTGAGCACCCTGAATATTCCTCCATTGACCTGCAGCACTGTTACACTAAGGGACGTCCCGCCCAGCTTATACACCAGGACATGGCTGTAATCGCAGTACAGATCAATGTAAGGACAGGTTATCTGGAATCGAATTTTAAGTCATAATGAGTCCATTATTATGATGACCCCAAAGTTCAATGACACATCCCAAAACATAACAACAAATAATGCAACGGCAACACACAGCAAAACACTAAAATACCTCAAAACACTGTACCATATAACAACAAAAAAAAAACCACTGACAACTAACTCTGAGGTCATGCACACATGGGCAACATTGGCATTTACAAGATCAAGGCGGAGTGTTTTTAGATTCAGGCACTGCAGCTGCTCTCTGCCCACAGCAGGACCTAAGGCATGATGGAGAACACTTAGCTTTCCACAGATATTACAGCTGATTAGTTTAGCTGTTGACTCAACACTTTGAAATTTCCTTGAAGCTTTTCATTTCTATTGGATTGGAGGGATTTTGATTTAATTTGTCTATTTTAAAAGATTTATTCTGTTCACAGAATACATGTAGTGCGGCTATTGGAGATTATAAGTAGCCAGAGAGACTACATACATATTTACAGATCATATAAGGTACACAGCTCATATACCATAGTTGAACTCTATTTTATATTTAAGTCCACTTGAAATGGCATTTTGAGAGTATCTAACCTCCATATCCTGACATATTTCCAGCAAAACAAGATATGAAGGGCCAAAATGTTTGGAGCAATTTGATTTGACCACTGAAATGTCATAGCAATTATGGAAGAATCTGGCGTTGCGAATAAGACTACAACTTGCTCTGGGCAAGGTACACATACGTTTTACAGTTGCATCAGCTGCTACTTTCACCCCCAGATTTGCCTTGTAGGATGTAAAACTAAGGCCCCAGGAAGTGCGCTATTGGGAAATGTGATTTCTCCATATCAAACAACCAAATTAAGGCAAATTTTCCAGGGGTTACAACTTGCATAATTCCCATGGTAATGTCTAAAATACAGAGCCAACTGCACAAACCTGAATATCTTTCTGTTCACTTTCTTTTTGTGCAGAAAAATCTACAATGAAAGTTTAGCATGCAGCAGCATAAGTGCTTTACCTCCTTCCAGAGGAACATTCTTGTCCAATATTGTAGGCCAACAGAGCCGCAGCAGGCTCATGGATTAGCCTAAGTACATGGAGCCCGGCAGCCTCAGCTGCCTCCCTGGACAAAACAAACACAGACTGATGATAATGTCAAAAGTGTAAAAACTTAAATATTTTATTGGCTAATAACCAAATAGTTGTAGTTGTTGTCACACCCAGGTCTAGGGGTGAGGAGGTGCAGCATAACATGTGTAACCCTAACATTGGTATTAATGTGACCTACCTCAGAGCATGCTTCTGGGCATGAGCAAACTCAAAAGGAACGGTAACGACAGCCTCTGTGACATCAGAGCCCAGAGCTGACTGAGCTGTTTCTGTAAAATTAGGAAAGATCAATTGATTAAACAAAGTCTGCATCTGTGAGTGTGTGTGTTTCTGTGCATGCGTGTGAGTCAGGGAGTAATTACCTTTCATTTTGTGAAAGATGAGTTTTGCAGCATCCACTGGAGCAACATACTCTAGGTGTTCTCCTGCTGTGATCTCATAATAAGGTTTATCTTCCCTGTTGACCAACTGAAAACAGCAATCACTTATTACATGGAGGATTAACTACTTTTACCAGACTATTGGTTGTTTTTGCGTTTGACAAGTATTATAAAACCAAAAGAGAAGCCATCATGCTTTTGACTTAATACTGTTGCTATTAGCAGGACAACTATACTGTTTAAACAGCATGACAATTAGAGTATATGGACCCTTTCACACTTGCACTGAGGGTGGCTGTAGCTCAAAAGGTAAAACGTGTCGTCTACTAGGGATGCTCTGATCTGGATTTTTTGGGCCGATCCTGATCACAAATTTTTCCCTTCAGGCTTGTCTGATACGGATATCGATTTTTTAAAAAGAAGAAAATGTTTAATGTTTATGCTACAACAGTATCGGTACCAGCTGTCTCTTTTTAGAATGGTTTTACCTATACCATATTGGTGACACTGTATTAATAGACTTGAGGCTTAGATTAAGGTTGCCCATTATTAGACACTCATTAAACTCATAAATACGCCCTCCTAATATTATTCAGTATATATTAATCATAACATTTAAATATTCAGTATTTCAGAAAAATGCTAAGTGATACGAAGTGAATTTGGTAACCTCTCTTTTAATTAAAACAAGAGATCAACGAGGCTAATAGGCTACCATAAAATAGAGTACAAGCAATCTTTCCTTAGACCTGATGTCTACAGTAAAATAAAAAGAAATTGGGATGTTCCATTCATTCCCTATATGCCTACATAGAGCATAACAAAATGCACTTGTATTTTCTCATCTGAACCTCAGACCCATTATGAATTTAACTCTAAATTCAACATTAACATAAGGTGCATCAAAATAAAATATGTAAAGTCTGACTCTGAACCTCAGTCCTACCGTAAACTCCAAATTCCAAAGCAAGCATACATAAAGTATGTTGTTGTGGTCATTCTCCTACACAGTATAAAACTGCCGAAAAGACGACATTGCGACCACACTTGTGTTTCTTCCTCTTTTTTTTTTATTTTTATTTTTTTAGACTTTTATGCCTTTATTTTGACAGGATAGCTGAAGATAGGCAGAGGGGGAATGGCAAGTAGCAAATGGCACGGGCGGAATCGAACCTACTCTGCTGCAGTGAGGATAAAGTCTCTGTGTATGAGGCACCCACTCCACTTACTGCGCAGTAGGGCACCCAAGACATGTCCTTCTTGTTAATATTCTAAACTTGTTCCATGCTGTAAGCTAGGCGGGCGTTATGAGGCGTCCTATAATACTATACTCAGCACTTTGAGTAATCGAAAGATTAGAAAAGCACTATTAAGGTACGGCTCATTTACTTAATTTAAGTGCTGTATGTGTGAACACAAATGTTGGATGTGGATTATCCAACCAACATTTTTCTTGCAGCCCCCTAGTCCTAAGTCCAGGTGAGACACATATACGTGATAACACAGTAGACAATTGTGAGTGAATGAGAGGGCATAACAGTGATATGTAAATCCTGCAACTAGTGCATGACTGAAAAAAAATCAAATGTCCAAGGAGGGAGAAGAAGAAGGAAAGTTAATTTAAAAAACAACAAAGAACCTGAAATGTCTACAAACTGGAGGAATAAAAAGATCCATGAGCATTTGGCAGTTCTAGCCAACGTCAAAATCATCGGGCATATCATGTTTAAAGTACTGTAAACAGTGATGTTCCCGTTGCGTTTTTTTTTTTCCTACCCAGGTGCTGCCCCTTGCTGAAAATATGCATAGTATTTCCAACATGAGTGAACATATCACACATGGACAACATACTAATGTTTGCTACATGTGTGAACAGATACATCTGGACATTATCCTGGTCTGATTCTCTGGATATTGTCCAGAGTTCACGTGTGAAAGGGGCATGTGTAGTTCATCTATGTTATAGACAAGAGTGGATATGTAAATAAACTCACCCGACACTTGGTTTGTGTTTTGTGAGTTTGTGTCTCTGGATCATCAAAGCTAAAAAAAAGAGAAACAGTGAGAAAGATATAATTTATCTATAAGTTAGTAATGCTTAACAACTTATTCAGTAATACACCACATGTCTGTAATGTGCAAGTGTCCTCTTTCTTGGTAGACTGGCCAATGGAATGCTTACAACACTTAACTTAATTTTGTAGATTAAAAGTTCTTTTTATCCTGCATAACTGCCTCCTCAACTATTACAGAAAAAAGTCAGGCCCCTCATAACTTTGTATAGGAACAAAAGGTTTGTCATTATCATAACCTTTAATGCTAAAAATCCATGATATTTGCTACAACTTTTGATATGACATAACAATGAGATTAGCAAATAAAACAGTATGTTACCTTCTCCCCAGCACTTGTTTCACTTTAACAACTGTGTTGGCAGCATTGCGGATGCGTCCTTGCTTTGCTGCAATACCTACAATCTGCAGAAGATGAAAATTATTCACTAAGCAAAACTGGCTGTGTAATGACAGCAAATTGGCTTAAAACAAGAACAGTCTACAAGTGTTTACGTATAAAAGGCTAGAAAGTGCACAAATATGGTAGTGCTTGATGCTACTGAATAGACAGAAATCACAATATAAGTTTTTTCATTAAGATAGTTGAAATACTGCAATAGCTGTTGTAGTGGCAGTAAAAACACAAATATAGAAAGAAGTTGAAATAGCAGAACAATTGGTACAAGTGGCAAAATGGCCATTGTCATGCCAAATTCTCCCTGCCTGCCAAGAATTGCATGCACTTTGCGGGAGCGCACACAACTGCACTAGAAACTGACAGACATCATGAGGATTTTTACTCCAATGTAGCCTAATGTTAGGAAACAATTTCCATTTTTGTTGTGGATGAGAAAACATTTAATGCCCATAAGTGAATGAGTATTTAGAGTCGTCAGGGTTTTATTATGCTGTCATTACATTCAGTAAACGTAGCATTTAATTGATCATGTTCATCTGATATCCGACAGTATTTCTGGGAATGGACACAGTGTTTCAAAATGAGGAAAGATGACTTTCAAGTGTCATATACAGTCTGTCATTTTGATGATATAAAGAATTTTCTGATAACATCAAGTATTCAGAGTATTATGAGCTGAATTCATTTATCGCCAAAACTAGTGTCTGTAATGCATCTGGTATTTACTTCAGCCAAGTTTACTGACTTTCTGTGGGTAGAACTGGCACATAAACATGTCCTCAATTCAAAAAAATAAAAAAATAAAAAAAATTATCCAAAAAAAAAAAAAAAAATTGCTTCATTGATCTCTAAACGCAAAGTTGCATTTTGGGTGCATTATTTGGCAAATGTGTTGTTAACTACATGCTGAAGATTAGATCTCCCCTTTTTTTCAGTCAAGATGAGTGCTACATATGTGAAATTTTCAGGTCACTGAGGCTCTGAACATCAGAACGGCAACATTTGCACAATGAGGCAACCCAGTAACCCTGCCTCCCACAGAATACAAACAAAAAATAAATAAAACCATACACACAATAAGGAACTACTAGTCATTTTCTTTTACGGAGACGTAAGATCTGGCTCCTCTCAAAGAACAGGGAGTGACGGCGATATCAAAAAGTGGTCGAAGGCATACCTCCAGTGGTTCAGCGGCATATGCCAATTGCTAGACTGGTGTACTGATCCCAACAGTGGTATGCCACTTATTTTAGACCAGTACGTTCTGTTTTCTGACGCCAAGTGCCTCTCCAAAGAGGTAAGACTCTATCAAACTGTTACAAATGTATGACGTATGCAAATTATTACCACTGTTCCAGTTTACAACACCTTTATATATATCTGTTGTCCTTTTAAAAAATATAAGTTTAGCAAAGTGATCTAAACAAAGGAAAGTATTATTTTCTGTTGAGCTTTGTGTATGTGCATGTTTGGTCCCTCAGAGAAAAAAGTAAAGTTAGTTTACAGCCAAATCCTTGTTGAAGTACTGTAGGCTTGCAGTAAAGCTAATTTCGGCTAAAAAATATTGATTGTGGGTTTAGCTGCTTTCAGCAGATTTTTTTTTTTTTTTTTTATTAGTTTGGACCTTGGGTGGTACCGTTGTAACAGTCTGTTTAAGGCCTGCCTCTTTCAGGTGGCATCTGGCCTTAGGAAAAGAAATGTACCGGTCTCAGATAAGTGGCATACCCCTGTTGGGATCTCCTATACCAGCTAGCTACAAGCATATGCCACTAAACCACCAGTGTTATGCCTTTGACCACTTTTTGATCTTGGTGCTGCTGGCATGCAGGCCAGTGTGGCTTTAAGGTACGCACAGAAATTGTTAAAAAAAACTAATAAGAGCAGAACACACAGTTTACTTTTACAGACTGTGTGGAAATCTGATGTTCTCATTACAGATGATTAAAACAGGCATTTAAATGAGAGTTTTTCTGGTAAAACATGAGACTTGGGCTGACATAGATAGCTGTGGTCTTGGTCAGTATACTTTCAGGCTTACCTCCACCCCAGACTACAGCAGTGTAATATTCAATATTATATGTTAATAATATGTTAATTCATTCACTTTGAAAGTCGTGTTAAAAAATACTCACTAAAGCTTTAATCTAGACCTTCAAAAATAAATGATCCTGCTTCAGGATTAGTTGGTTAACTTAAGACAGGCCTTTTCACAATAAGCCATGCACCTTTGATCTTGTTTATGAAACACACATCAGTTCATTTGTACACTGGCTTAAAGAAAAGCATAGGATGTTTTACCTTCTCTGTGTCTCTGTAGGCCACAACAGCAGGAGTTACTCTATCTCCTGCATCATTAGCCACCACATCTGCCCGCCCATCCTATACATACACACATACACACACACACATACACACACACACATACACATACACACACACACACACACACACACACACACACACACACACACACACCATCTTCATTGTGAAAAATTTATTTCAGCCTTTTTTGGTCCTGCAAGTACATGTAGGCATGCTTATTAGAGAAACTAATTTTAACAATTTACACTGCTCAGTCAACAGGTGTTTTTTTGGGCTTAAAGACTTTTGAGTGTGTCCTCAGGGGTTGGTAGTGTTGCTGAAATCCAATACAATGAATAAGAGACATATGTAGTGCAGCTGAATGGTCAAACAGCTACATCCTATGTTTTTTCCAAAGTCCTCAACCTTGATGCAAAACCTCATCATTTTCCAAGATGGTGTTGCTTGGAGTGGCAGCTAATTACATCAGCTTACACCAGCTCAGACTTCATGTTTGCATTTAGTGTTCAGCGTGCTTTTCTGTATTCTTCTCTGCATCAATACCCCTGCACAAGTGTTCTTTTGTTACCTAAAACTGCACTTGGTGATCCATCCAGCCATGGCTCTTTTTAGTACACCTAGGTAAAGAGCAACTCTCCACAACGGGCATTGAACTGCAAACATTTGGCCATATTAACGATAAAGAGAGTTCTAAAATGTTATTGTAAAAACCACATTGCATTTCCCCTCAGTCAGTGCCACTGAAGCCTAAAGAGCTCATATGGCTGAAATACACTTGCTTTTTAACCACACACTGCCAATAGACAGTTGACTTAGCTATGATTTGGTCATATACGGGCGTATATGTGTAACTGGAGGATACTATTAGTGCTTAGCCAGGTCACTCAGACAAGAACTTAAAGCGAACGGAACTTTTTAATTTGCATGCTGTAGTTTATAAGCATGGAGACACTCTAGGACAGAGCTATTCAAATATGTACATAATTGTTCGGGGAGTCGCATTATTGGAGCTGGACTTTTCCTCGAGTTATTATGCTAAGTATTTATATTTGTGTACAAGAGGAAACCGAAATTATAATTCATATGAAAATTCAAAAGACATAAACAGAAAAAAAGATAAATTGGTATATGTAAGTATACGTTTACAATTTAACATTTTAACATATCGATATCATATCTAATAGAAGATCTAACAGAGTCATCTTTGTGCCTCCCTTTTCAGGTTTTATCTTTTCAGGAGTTATCACAAAAATAATTTTTCATATTCCTAAGCAACCTTTCAGTTTTTGGCAAATTAACAAGAAGTTATAACGTTGGGTTTTTGGGGATGAGACAATGAGATTATCGATCAGAAAAAAAAACAGGTCTGTAGTATGGAAATGGGCAAAACTTACCTTAAATATCGCCACACAAGCGCATGTGTATCCGAAGTGAACTCCAATTGCTGCCATGCTGAAATTCTTTCCTCAAATGGCTGAACTGCGCGCATGCGAGATGTATTCTTCTTTTTCTTCTTTTTCTTCTTCTTCTTTTTCTTCTTCCTCTTCTGCTTCTTCTTCTTCTTCTTCTTCTTCTTCTTCTTCTTCTTCTCGTCGTCGTCGTCGTCGTCCGCCACCTTTGGTCTGGAATGATTTCTGCAATGGTTTACAGGTTAACTTGGGCATACATGAAAAAGGGGAAAAAAAGAAAAAGTGTGGGATCATCAGGGAGTGTCTTTGCTGCTGTTGTCATCTTGGAGGTGTGTCCCTTACCTGTCCCTCTCACTTGCAGTGGCTTGATTGGAGTAAATCAGCAGACCTGGGCCCAGAGTGATGAAGTTACTTAAGTCCTGCAGTTGCTCTAACTAAGTCTCTCTCTACGCTGGCTGTCTCCACAGGCACACCACCGTTTGGTTTGGTTTGGTTTGGTTTGTTCATGCCGCCCTGATTTTGCCTTTTGTTGTGTTTGCACCTTACAGCACTATCACACACGTACACCTCTTTCACTCATTCACATGTTACACAACTGACCTACTAATTATCACATCCCAATCTTTAAATGTTTGATTTGGCTACTTAATGTGGTCTAATTTGGTTATATTTGATTTAATAAAAAAATATTTAAATATTTATCATGGTGTTCTTCCTTTTTTGTTGTGACCACCTGAGCCAGGTCATGACACCTGTTTCTCTCAAACACTTAAATAAATATTTCTTAACTTTGTCTTTTGATGATTTTTTTCGTATTTCACAAATCTTAAATTCTTCTCCTAACTTCTCTTTATTTCTTCACATTTTCTGCCTTTCTTTTCTAAACTTTTGATTTGCCATAATGTGTGCAAGTGATTCTTTATCTTTGCATACCTCACACCTTCAGTTCTCATGTTCCCCCATAGTAAATGGTGTTTTGTTTAGTCCTGAATCCTATTCTCATCCTTGTGATGATCAATTCTTCTCTTCACCCCCTTGCCTCATGTAACTAACCTCTAGATAAAGACGGAAAAAATCTTTTTCTCTACTTTCATTCTTCCATTTCTCCTACCATATGGCTCCTACAAAATCGCTCACACTCATAAAAAAGTAATATCTCTCAATCATCTTTGATCACCCACTAAAAGTGTGTGGTGGTTAGGCTTTCTGCAGAGACACTGCCCTCTGCCTATATTTCTCCTTTTGTTGTTGTTTTGCTGTGTTCAGGACATTTTTGGGTCGCTACCTTTGGGTAGATTGGTGCAGCCCCCCCAGCCAATGGCAGGATATTATAAATAAGTTGTGACCAGCCACACAACAGAAGACAAGGCACTTCCTGGATCTGGAAACATTCAGGGTTGAGTTAGGGGGATCCTCCCACAGAAAAAAAATTATAAATGGGCTCTATTCTGATGCTTTCTTCTGCACTGTGTCACCTTGTCTACATTTAAAAAATATGTTTTATGTGTATTGTTCTTATGTCTTATCATCTACTGCCAGAAAAACAATCATACCGTATGATAACATTAGAAATATTTAATAAATATATGTTAATGTTTCTTTTTTTCCTTTTTTTTGAATTCTCATATATAGTTCACTCAGTGCAGACTGTACCTTTCACCTCTCCATACTCTCTACAGGGAGTCAATTAAATCCGACATGTCTATACTGAGTGTCACAGTAAAAGGCATGAGGAAAAGTCTTTGTACAAGGAGATATTTCACATTTGCAGCAAGAAGTAAAGCACCTCACTGCATTGGCTGACATACTACAAAATAAGTGCAATGATTTAGAGGCAAGATCGCAGGGAAACAATGTCAAAGTTGGAGTTCAAGAGGCCCAGGGCTTGGTGCTGCTCCACGATCACTGATCGACCGGCCACTCTATTACAGGCTATATCCAGGGGAAACGGTCCCATGCATTTATGGACTACCCATCCATTGGTTTAGGTATGTGGATGACACCTGGGTTAAAATCCGGATACATGAAGTAGAGGCCTTCACAGACCACATCAACACAGTGGACAGCAACATCAAGTTCACTCAGAACTTGAGGATGTCACGGACAACGTCTTGGCCTTTTTGGATTGTGCAGTACACTTGGAGGCAGACGGGTGTCTCAATGTTGAAGTGTACCGGAAACCCACACATACAAGGACAAAACTCCAAGACACAAACAGAGCAATGTGGTGTATGCAGTCCAGTGCAGTGAGGAATGCTCAGACCTACGTAGTCTGGCCCGGGATCAAATGGATGCACAGTTGCAATTGGCCTTTCCCTGATTGTTTCTGTCTTTGATTCATCTTTGGGATACCAATCAATAATTATTGTTTCATCAAAGTCATAACCGGATAGCTCCCCTTCATCATTAGGCTCATCTTGCATTTTGACTGTCCTTGTTTGTCTCTGGGGTCCGTCATCAATGTATACAAAGCGGTCCATGTTTGCTCTTCGATGTCCAGAGTCATAGTGACTAACTGGCTCATAAGTACCTTCTTGTTCAGAGAAAAAGGGGACGAGGAAGCACAGCACATGATTGGTCGGACGAACGAGACTCCGGCGAACCGGTTGGTCTCGATCAAGTGAATGAGTAGCTCAGGTCCCATATATACCCAAAACGGTAGAAGGTGTGGGGGGTGGGGCTAGTTGGAGGTATGCACTCGGTCGGGAGATTGAGTTCATTTGGAGGCCCGGAACCTCCGCTCACCTTACTTTATAAACCTAAAATAGCCTCAATTGGTCTCTCCGCTCGTGGGCCTCTAAGGTCTTAGTAAGTCTCTGATCGCTGCTCCTGTCCATCCAAAACACTGAAGAAATTAATGTGTGACCTCAGAGCAGATGAACTGAAACGAGTGAAGCTGTTGTTGGCGTAGGATTTCGTTGAGGGTTACGGTCATATTGGCTGTGGGGAGATCAAGAGTATATCAGTCTACCAGTTGGCAGAGTGGGTTGTCAGTAAGCACTGAAAACATGGTCCCCTTGATGATCCTGATCTTCACAGAAATCAAACAGGTGGACATGGTTGCCGAATTAATGTCAGCTACTGAATGGTGCATCAACCCCCATGGGTGACCAGATGGTGTCCCGACGCCACAGTGAGATGAAGAACGTTGTTGCCCCTAATGACCACATTTATATGACTGTGTGATTGTGTGAGTATGTGTCCAATAAAAAACATTACATCCTTATATACTGGTGTGCTGTTTAATGTGGACGTTACAATATCATGTGTGTACATTTATATGAGAGAATAAAGACGATTGATGTTTCCACAGCCTGTGTTTTTATTTACCAGACACATTGATATAAGGATACGATTCAATATTACAACACCGTGTGTGTTCATTTATGCGAGACAATGAAGAAGACTGTCAGTTCTTCAACATGTGTTTTATTTACCAGACAAAACGACATAGAGATAACACATTACATAGCGCTGATGTCTTTGCTGCAGAGTGGCTCGCTGAACCTCTTGACAAGATGGAGAACACGTTCCACCGAGGAGTTTTTTTCTTTTTTCTTTGAGGTCTCGGAACCTGAGGGGTCAGGGGTTATGCATGTGTTAAACATATTTAGTTAGTTAAAACTGAACACAGTTGCCATATCATTTGCCATCAGGCTTACCTTTCACACTTATACAAATGATACCGTCCAACTTGATCACAGGGATATAGACACAGCACTGGTAGATGAACAGAGGACAGGACTTTTTTGGGGTTAGGTCAGTGTACAACAGTAAATGCCATTTATTCTTCTGACACAGTTCCTAGGACATATACAGGGTGTCATTTTTAGATTTCCCCTCTGTATCATTGGGTTTACACTTCAATGGGTAATAACTCAGTTGTAGAGCTCTGATGAAATTGAAACCGTCCGCCCGGCTCCTGGTCGTAGATTCACCAGTGGAGATGTCATCATTATGAGGTTCGGTGTCCTCGCTCTGGGTCCAACACTCACCAATGGTGATGTCATCCTAATGGGGTTCGGTGCCCTTGCTCTGGGTCCAAGACTCACCGGTGGAGATGTCATCCTTATGGGGTTCGGTGTTGTAAATATATGCAATGATTTAACACTTAATAAGATGCAATGATTTAACGTTTAATAATAACAGTGCAGAGTGATTTAATGCTGAAGAATAACAGTGCAGAGTGTGAATTCATATACAAATATAAGGTGCCTTATTAACTAACAATAAGCATACATGAGCAGTGGAGAAACACAGAGATAGTGTGACAGACAGAGAGAGAGCTAAAGCAGTTTAAGAAGGTCAGGAGAACAAGGATAGGAGATTCGAGGATGACGCCTGTGTGTCCATCCCAATCTACGGTGAGGTGGACAGCATATACGACAAGGGTGTTGGCACCCTGAAGGGCAAAGATAAAGGATGCGTTATGCTTTATGGTTGCAGATATAAGAACCATCTTACAATAGCGGCTGCAGACGAAGATTATGTGGAGCCAGATATCTCGAGGTGATGGAGGTGCCAACACGAGATTACACCAACATGTTCATTCCATATTCTGTATTTAGTAGAGAACTGGGTCAGGGAGAGGGAGTCTGTCAGACTTTGTGAACTGACACACACTCTGTTGTTTGTCAGGGAAAGGAAGATCAGACCCAGAGCTCTGTAGGCTTTATTCATTTACTGCTAAATAAACAGATAAACTGAGACCGAATATCTTCTCCTGTGGCTTCATTAAAGAACACGCAGGATTGAGCTCTCACAAAGAAAATTTTTTTTGAGGATAGATCGGGCTCAAATCCAACAGTGTCCTCGCTCTGGGTCCAAGACTCACCGGTGGAGATGTCATCCTTATGGAGTTCGGTGTCCTCGCTCTGGGTCCAAGACTCACTGGTGGGAATGTTCTCAGAGGTTTCACCACACCGACATTTCATGATTATGAGCAACGCTTGAGGGTTGCCTTTAGTTACTTTCTTTGTCTTACCGGTACTCTTAGCTTTACGTTTATCATCGGATAGAAGATTCACTTTGCCATTGAACTTTGGATCACGAGATGCGCCCCCCTTAATACTGCTGCAGTGGGGGACGACATTGTGCTGGTGTAAACCTGTACCAGTAGCCATGATCGTGAATTATCAGTGGTCTCACAACTCACAATGGAGTTCCAATGCGTGAAACCTCTTATGAATAGGCTTGATTGAATAGACCTATCCTTGTCCAGGATAACCTCAGCTGTGTGGGGAGGACACAAACAAGGAAGCCTTATAAACAGATGCGGTTGGGAGGTTGCAGCTGCAGTCTAAATTACAGGGGCCTCCTGTGTGTGTTGACTTCTAGTGCAGGATCAGCAGATCACTTGGCTGCTAAGCTCTCCTCACACTGACCAAGGCAAGCCGATTGGTGCGCTGTGTAGAGGCCCTGATTGCTACTTTTACCTAAAAAATTACTATCTCTAAAAGGCTAAAGAGAGCAACATGACATTTTTCTTCTACAAGTACGTTATGGTTAACACGTTTTTAAGATATTAACATTTTACCATAAACTGACAGATCAACGGTTCGGTCACATGTTTTTGCACAGTGAAAAAACTCATACACAAAGTTATTTCAGCATGATTACAATGAAATACCCTTGGATTGAGCATATTAACAACAATAAGTTAGCAAACTTGTTATATTTCAAAACAAATACTTCATTGGCATTGTTTAAGCATAACTAAAACATAACTAACTTTAACATCAAGTGGCCATTCAGCCTTCCCTAAGGAGGCAATCTGAGAAAGCATATAACTGTAAGACATATGGCCATGTAGTGTGTTTTTTCTAGCATAACAGCTCACCTGAGTGATAGAAATAGCTCAATCAAGTTAGGCTCAATACACTTTTCAAAGAGAAATGTTGACTCAAAATGTGCTCTTACAAACCGTTGAGCAGGCAGTTAGAGAGGTAAGGTAAGAGCTCGTCCTCTCTAACTGGCATTTCCCTTTTGTCTCAGCAAACTAAGTCCCAGTTCCTCGTTTAGATGAGGTAGTTAATAAAATTGAAAAAAAAAAATAAAATAAGAATCTTACTTAGGCTTTTTCTTTTTGTTTTCACCCAAACTGGAGTGTGATTGTTGGCCCACACTATCTAACAGGGCACTATATGTCAATATGTGCCAGTGTACAGTGGACTTTCATTGCACCGTGTCCAAGAGGGGACCTAAAAATGTCCCCTGTTATAAACTTGGTCCACTGTTGGCAAATGTGTAACAATGCCTCTGTTCCCTGTTTGATAGAAACGCAAGTGCACACACATACCTACACACACACACACACACACACACACACACAGAATACACATGCGCACGGCTCAACCAGCCAAATGATCCACCGATCCTGCATGCAAGGTAAAATTGTGTTTATTGCATTTTATGAATGCATTTTTGACTGTGGCAAACTTTCATCAAAGGATTTTTTCTTCTCTCCCCTTTCCCTCCTTTGTTCCTGCCCATGCGTTGTGCAAGAAAACATCCTTGCGGGCCTCTCCGTCTCTCCACAGACTCAGTCAGAGGCCCACTAACTTGATCAGATCTTGTTAAGTCCCCTATGGAACTAATATGCTTTATCAAATTTACAAACGTCCCCTTTCAGAAGAGACTCATGGGTGTTTACCATTAAAACACAAAAGGACTAACCTCATGAATCACTAACTGTCCCTCACCACGTATGCACAACACTTATATCTATACATAATTTTTATATATATTATTCGTATTATTTGCTAACTTATTGTTGTTAGTATGTTCAAGTCAAGGGTATTTAATCCTAATCCTGCTGAAATAACTTTGTGTATGATTTTTTCACTGTCCAAAACATGTGACTGAACAGATGATCTGTCAGTTTATGGTGAAATATTAATATCTTAAGAACTTGTTAACTGTGTTAACCATAACATACTTGTAGAAGAAAAATGTCATGTTGCTCTCCTTAGCACTTTTTGAGATAGAAGTACATGGAAATGGTACTAGCATTGGTAAGACTAATAACTCTCCACTGACAAATTGAAATATGTCAGATGCAGAGAGCGCACATGCACACGCTCACGCTCACGCTCATGCTCACGCTCACGCACACACACACACACACACATATATATATATATATATATATAGTGAAACATGGATTGTTTTTCACCCTGATTATTTTTCTGACATTTTTTTCTCGATAGACATGTTAAAATGGACAACACTAATGTTAAAGTAATTGTTTTTAACTGAAAGAAAGAAATTTTGGTAGTAAACAAACACCAAGTTAAAGAAGATCTGGCAGACCGAGAGGTCTACTGCACTATTATTATGAAAAACGTTTAAAAAACACATTTTCATTAATATTATGTTTAAACACCTAAAAAGTGAATGTTCTTTTCTATTTTAGATTTTGTGCAATGACCAGAAATACAAGTTTCCTGTTAGATGGAGACACCCAATGTGGCACTGTTGGTCATAAACATGTGTGTGTGCGTGTGCGCTCTTTGGTCTCTGCCTCTATGCACATCAAACTTTAAGTGGTTAAGGGAGCAGAGGCGCATATGCATTCTTGATGGTCATAGCATTCGGGAGGCCCCTAAAATTTTTGAGGTCCAAGCAGCAGACAGGGCCTCTACACAGCGCACCAATCTGCTCGCCTTGGTCAGTGTGGGCAGAGAGAACAATACCCCCACCCTTGTCTCCTTGGAGCCAGAGAGACGGGAGGGCAGAGCAGCCAATCACGTCGGAGGTTTCGGGCTGCAGTCGGATGAAAGCAAGGCAGCCTTATAAAAAGATGCAGTCGGAGCTTGTGGCTGCACTCGGACTATCAGAGGTTGCCGCAGCAGGTATATAGATGGCAGGGTGCAGTCAGAGCTTGTGGCTGCACTCGGACATTCCGAGGTTACACGTCAGGTATAAAGAAGGCAGAGTAGAGCCCTTACACTACATTCTACAATCATCTGAACTGAGTAACAGGTCTCTTGTTGCACATGAAGAATGGAGTACGTGACAATAGTTATCAGATGGTGCTGCAAACCTTGGGCTGACATCAACATTAATACCAACAACGTGATCAATCGGTATATGAGCAGGGGGACAGAGGGACCAGAGGGGTTGGATGGTAATTTGACAGTCATCTGCGTTCACATCCCATCTACAGAGGTTGTGGATCATGTAATGCAGACACTAAGACTGATTCAAAACCTATGGGCTCAGCCAGTCTGTAATACCATGTGAAGCTTTGTTTGTAATCTTAAAAGACAAAGACGTACCGGCTCACAAACCCAGCAACGCCTTCATCATTCTTGAGACGAATGCCAAACCAGGGTTTAGCTTCTACGAGTATGTGTGTAAGATTGCAGCCCTAGTGGAGCAGTGCAAGTGGACCATTGCAAGGGATCTGATCGAGGGGGATCAAAGGACAATGATCAGTAGTAGTAGTAGTCGTTTATTGTCATTACAACAGTGTCATTACAACAGCGTCATTACAACAGTGCTGCAACGAGATTACATTCAGTTACATCCCATCCAAGAAAAACACAAGACAGTGACACATAACAGGGAGAGGACAGGAGCGGGAGAACTACAGGTCACCACAATACAGCGCCCCGTTTACTTAGATGAGAAAAGGAGAACAGGAGGGAGGAGGAGGGAAAAAAAATAAGCAACTCCCAAACCAGGCTCCTGTAGGACGGGCACAGTGTGGGATTAGGAAAAAAAACACCTCAGCACATAAGCAACATTATAAGACATTACAACAAAACTCGAAGACCTGCACATGTGGGAGGGGGGACGGAAGTTGGGGAGCAGCCACAAGGCGCATTAACAACCCTCCCAGACTACACCGCGAAGGGAGGGAGGGGGGATTGGAGCCAAAGAAGGCGTTGAGTTGAGGGTGTGTGCGTGTTATGTGTGTCTTGTGTGTGCGTATGTATAAGTCCGTGTCAGACCCGCCCATTGTCTCTGCTATCTGATGACTGATGACAAAGACACAGCCGTTGCCGTGGAGACAGCCTTGGAGAGTTCTGATCCAGAAACAAAGTTCACAGGTGTTGGGGGTGGTGGTGGGGGGGAGATAGGGCCGGAGCATCTTGTCTGCATAACATCCAGGAGTTGGAAAATTGTTTTGGGTCAGGCCGACACTACAATTTTTCCATCTGCCTTTGAGTCTCTCTGGATCTCTCGGTGGCTTGCTTCCAATATATCCGAATTCGATGGCCAAATTCAGCTGAGCCGAGCTGACAACTTCTCCTAGTTGTCATCCCTCTTGCCAAGGAGTTCAGAAATCGCAGTCAGTTTGCGATTGATCTCACATATCGCATGAGTCTGAGTGTTGACAGCCCTGCACATTCCCTCAATCATGACGGGTAGCTTCTTGTTTGCCAAAATTGCTACCTGCATCTTCCGTACTTTGCGATAGAACA
>JAQMCX010000035.1:1117867-1129053 GCA_029814765.1 Acanthurus leucopareius | reverse complement strand
AAAAACCATACTAGTCAGAACAAACAAAGTGCAACTCAAAATGTCACGTGGGACAAGTATCAAAGAAAATGTTATGCGATAAACGCTCAGGGAAAAAAAGAGCAAAAATGAAAATCGCCTCAGAAAAAGGTGAGGGAAAAAAGTAACAACAAAAAGTTCCACCGTCTGGGGAAAACTTGATTAATAACACAAAGTAGCAAAGAAAACTTACAACAGGAGTTTCTGTAGTCTGAACGCACTGGTAGGAGGACTCGAGCTCTGAGCATTAGGAAACACTGAAATGCTGCTCGGGCTGACAGATAAAGCCGAGCATATGAGCCAAATCAAGAACAGGTGTGCGAGTTCAGTGCCTCCCGGCTCCGCCTCCTACCGTGCCTCAGACTGCAGTGAAAAAAGGAAAAAAAACAAAAACACACAGAGCGAGGAAGGGGAGAAGACACAAACAAACACACACACTACAAAACAATCGAACAAAAAAAAACCCGGAACACAACACCCGCCTTTGCTTTTGTACAGGGGATCCCCTACTTGAGTGGAGTTCTCTAATGTTGTAGCAAGTGGTACCTCAATTTTCTTTTCATTTTTTTTTCTCGTTAAACTAAAAGGACTATGGATGATGACAATCAGGTAGGTTATCTGTGAAATCCTACAAACAAACAAAAACAACTGTCTTTGAATTTTCTTTTTTTGATTTGATTTGAATAGCACTAATAATATATTTTGTGACCAAGGCCACCACTTTTAACTTTTGATAAGAAATGTTTTATAAACACAGCACCTAAAAAAGAACAAATATGTATTCTCCGAACACTGCAAAATGAAGAGGCAAGAAAATGAGAAACAACCTTTATCCCTTACAGTCCCACCTAAAGCCAGAAAATTAATCCAATATGATTGAGTTAACAACTTGTTGATTCTGTGATGGGGTTATTGACTGTAGAACGTATTTTCTTTCATCCTGAGCCTTTGCAGAAATTTTGGCCTGTGTATCCAAGCTGGCTTCAATCTGAGGATATACTGCTGTACCCTCACTTGAGCTTGAGTAATTATAAAGAAGTAAAAGTTGTATTTTCTCTGAAAACAACTTGATCTTGCTGATATTTATTGATGTAGCCATAATACTTAAATGTTTAGCCTTAACAGATCTGTCAAGCAATGAGAGAAAAAAGTCAAGCTATATGTCAAATTTCTTCAATACATGACACATTCTCAAATTTTTCTGTTTAATTTGTTCATCTTAAAAACTTAAACTACACAAATATATGTTTTTGATTGTTAAAATATGCCATAAATGTTTGCATTTAAATTTGTATTTAAAATACTTTTATATAAATTATATAAATCCAACACATTCACTTAACCTCCCACTTAAAAAATTTATAACTGAAAAAAATTTGATTTCATAATTTAACATTGTTGACTTCTGACTTACTTGTATTGCTCATTTGATGGAGAAGGAATCCTCCATTTTTCTGCAGACCACTGTCAGTTATGAAAATTCCCCCAAATTTGTTTTATATCGACGTTTTACTAACTTTCAATCATATTGCTGAGGGCATATGTATGTATGTATAGATAGAGATAGATATAGATAATTCAACATTTATTTCTGAAACTTCTTCGTCCAAAATTCATCACCTTTTTGAAGACACTGGTAAAGTTTTCTATACACAGAATCGCTGATAACAAATAATTTTATTGTTGTAGGGTTCTTGTTTAAACAGGTTGCGTTGATTTTGAACGTAGCCCAGTTGTACTTGTCTCACTTCACCTCTACGTCATTTCCGTTACACAACGGTCTTTTCGGGTTCTGCGAGAGTTCTAACAAAGATGGCGTCAACGCAGCTAACAGACGAAGAGCTTTTCTCCGAATTAAAGCGCTTTGGTTTCACGCCAGGCCCAGTAACTGAAAGCACTCGCCCGGTTTATTTAAAAAAATTAAAGAAGCTTCGCGAAGAGCAACAGAAGCGGGGCTCCAGGCCAGGTAAAACCCGAAGCAGTGGTGCTATTAACAGCGACACTGGCGGCGGCAACACGGCGGGATCCAGGCCAGCCAGTAATGACGTCACGCACCTGAGCTCTAACCGGAGACCGGGCCGGAAGTCCTCCGTCCTCGGCTTCAGCTCCGACGAGTCTGACGCTGAAACTCGTTTGAAAAGAAAAGGCCTCAACCACAGCAGCGGAAAAGACCGATGCACTGGTTTTGAACCACAACCGAAGATAAGACCCGTCGCAACACCGAGTCTGGCGACTAAGAGTCAGTGTGCCGCTACAAGTACACCGAAAAGCAATCCTTCCCCGGATCCGGACGAACAGAAAAGTGTCTCGCTGGGCTGGCGAGTTCATGCCAGATCTACCCCTGAGGCGGAAGGGAGGGATTACGACGATTCGAGAGACGAAGTCAAGTTTAAGGAAGAAACAAACAAGAATTCTCACTCTTTAAATGGCTGTGGAGCGTCAAACTTGAACGCTAGCAAGCTTGCCGTGGATTACTCAGATTCGGACGAGGAAGAGGTTTTGGACTTGGAAGACCGACAGCGGGATAGGTTGCAGCCTCGACGGAGCCATCCTCAATCAGTGTTCCTTTCCCACGGAGTCCTCCGAGGGTCTCAGGCAGAGGCAGCTAGAGAGGTTGACCCGCCTGAGAGTCTAAATATGGTGGGAAATGGGAGGGAGGAGGTGGGGGGAGACGAGGTTAAAAGACGGGAATTAGATTCATTGGGAGGCATGCGGAGCCGCAATTTGACTAGGAAGTCTATCTTCGTGTCTCTCACCGAAAACAATGGAGGGGAGGCAGGGAAGAACCACCACTTGGACGGGGATCGCGGAGCCCCCAGAAGCACCAGTAGGATCAGCATTGGGCTGAGACCGCGCTTCTCCAGCTACAGTAGTCTGTCCCAGACCTACAGGAGCAACCACTCAAATCACACCCCTGTCAACCACTCGTACATCCAGGCAGTGCTGAAGCCAAAGATGTCCGTCCCAGAGGATGAGCTGCTACAGCAATTTAAGAGGGAAGAAGTGGCCTCCTCTGGTAGCTTCAGCGCTCACTACCTGTCCATGTTCCTGCTCACGGCAGCTTGCCTCTTCTTTTTGCTGCTGGGTCTCATGTACCTGAGAATGAGGGGCTCTGGATCCTTGGAAACAAATGGAGTCGGTAAGTAACTGGCTAGGTGTTTGCTTTTGATTTTTTTAAATTAACATTTAGTTTGAAATATGCCAACTTGCAGCTTAATGTTAATGTTGTGTTGTGATGGAATTTGTGTTTTTATGTCTTGTTTTTCCTTAGCAATTTGTATTTCTGATACAGTAATTGATTAATAATAATAAAAGGAGTGATCTGGCTAATGTGCACAGAAGCTACAGAAGACACCACAAAAACGAAACAGTATGTATCAATAAATTTATAGAGGTTCACTTTTTGTTTTTTATTTTTATTTTTTATTTTTTTTGCACAAACACTAAAAGGGAAATGGTTGTGCAATATCTGATAGTATTATGTATAGTAAAAATCTGAATATTCCATTTGTTATGAACCATCCCACACTAACCAAGCAGAACTTAGACTTCCACCATATTGATTAATCTCTGCACTGATAGGACATAAAATAAAATACACAGTAACATATCCGCTCCCATTGCTTGACAAGACACAACAACATATCTACCCTGAATGTGAATGCAAGTTTCCAAAAATGTACCCTTTGGGCACAAAATGGGTTACACATTAATGTACGCATGGCGGTTCGATCCCCGGCTCCTCCAGTCTTCATGTCAAAGTATCCTTGGGCAAGATACTGAACCCCAAATTGCTCCTGGTGGCTGTGCCAGCAGCGTGTTAAAGTGTGTATGAGTTCCTGATGTGCAGGTCAACACCTTGTGGAGAAGCCACCTGGCATTAATTTGTAAATGTGTGCATGAATGGGTGCCTGCTGACTGTATTGAAAAAGCGCTTTGAATATTTGAAAGATTAGAAAAGCACTATGTAAATACAGTTCATTTAGTCAATTTAATTAATTAATTAAAAACACTGTGCCATCATTATCAGCACCTTAGAAACATGCATTTTTGTGACCACTGGTATGTAAGCATTTACAATAAAACTTGGGTCTGGGGTCTTTGGGGTATTTTTGGGTACAGAAAGAAGTCACAGGGAGCCAAAATGGGGTTGGGTGGGGAACAATGACTGTGTTGTTGAGTGTCAGGCATGTTGTCATATTGAAGAGCTCAACTACCACCATGCCAAAGATCAAGTTCTTTTTGGCCAAATTGTTTCCCTCAAAGGCCTTAGGACATCACTCACAACAAGAGTTTAAAAGACAACATTAAGTATGATTGATCCTGGGCCTTTTAATATAGATTCTTACAGGCTTGTGGGGCTGCCTTTTAAATTTCAAATGTTCATGTATCAATTTTTTTTTAAATGCATGCAACTCTGGTACCGATGATGTTCAACTTTACCATGAAAATCTACTTATGGAGATTATTGCTAGCACCTGCTGTGTGCACATTACAGTTCAGCAGTTTGTGTGAAGGAGGTCTTGAAAATATCTGATTACACAAAGTGTCTGCTTTATTTTAATGTTTCATCTAGAAATGAAACAGTATGAAAATTTCATATCACGATTAAATTGACCATAATTATCATTATTATTTTATCAGTATTATCACTGTACTGTTAAAATGTACTGAAAAAGTCTAAAAAGTACTGATGCACACCAATCATTTTACAAATTTACATTTTGAAAAAATTAAATAAATAAATTAGCAGCACTGTGCACTTTATGTTTGCATACACATTAAAATAACATTTTAACATTCCTCATCCAGTATTTTCATGAGATTTACCAGCTGCACAACCACTCTGTAAACATGGAAAAAGCAAATGTGTTATCGTTGATATTATTGTGACTATTATTATCATCTATTGCATTTTAGTATATGCAAAAACCCTTTACACAGTATACATAAAATGAGTTTTAGTAAGACAGTAATAGTAATTGCAATCAGCCAAACTGACAAACATACAGAGAGGAGTCCAGTGTTTCTAATGTTTGAACATTTTTACAACCAATTCAACAAATGCCAGATTTTGAAGAAACAAAATCTGGCTATTAATAAACAAAGCTAATAAATGTGTTATCTGGTGCAATGGTGGAAAATAGTCTGCACTGCATACCACAACAGAACATGCTGGGTTTTTACAAAAGTAACATTTGTTAACATGAATGCTCGGTTTTACATTATTGACAAGCTATTAGTCAGTAAGTTAGACAGGAAGACCATGGCATTTTGCTCCATTCTAAAGTCCCTGTACCATGCATTCAGCTAAAGCTCAACTTACCTTGCATAAGCTGTAAAGTAGTGGATGCTGGTCATGGAGGTGAGTCTTAAGATTAAACGTTTTGCCCCCAGTTGCAGAGATTTTCTTTCTGCATGTTCTGCTGACAGGGTAACTGTCTTTGTTCACTTTTCCCTCAGCACTCTTGTAAAAACCCCCAAAAAAACCCCACACTTTGGACTGAGTTCTCTTATTATTTGAAAAAAATGTCTGATGGACCATGATTGCCTGAGCTTTCCTGTCATTTTACATTGAGGAAAAACAAACCCTTGTTTGACAGATTTTTTTTTTCTTTGAATTGATAGACAATATAATCCAATGGATAACATTTTAAAGTTAGAGCACTTATTTCCAACATTGGTGTTGAGACATAAAACTGAATAAACAAAATACAAAACACAACTTGACGCAGACAACCCAACAAGTCATGTATGTTTGCTAAAATCAATTCAAAGTGAGACATATCACAGAAAACAACAAATAAAACTACTCAAATAGGCAAATCTCACCAAGTTCATTATGGATCTGTCACTCTGTTCCATTAAAAAGTCTTAACCTGATTTCTAAAAGCCCCTCTTGTATATAAAACTTCATGGAAAGTGGAAAACTATTCCATAACAAGAAACCAGTACAGAAAAAAAGTGCTTATGGCTGCATTATTGACTCTGAGCACTTTACAAGAACGGACATTAGCCTAGTATTATGAACACACTGTGTATGACCCATTGTTAAATGAGAGCATAAATATTAGCATGTTCCATGCTGTGCCGCCACGCCTGCTGCTGATAGACTGTTACTGTGCTGGACAGTGAGTTTTCAAAGTGATAATCCAACATGGTTGCAGAGATAGTTAAAATCTGAAACAGAAACACAAATTTGCTTGTGGTTTATCATCAAACCGGTAATCCCTAGTTTGATCATGTTGGTTTTAGCTGTGTGGGTCAAATTCACTGTGCTGCAATTAAACAGTCTATGGCTGCTATTTTATAGCTACAGGAAATTCTAAGATGGGTTTTTTTCATCTATTAAACTGCACAGGAAAGGTGTCCTAGGGTGGCACATGGACAAAAAACAGGAAATGCAAATGCACAAAAACATTGATTTATAATTGAGTGGACATGCACATCCCACACTTCCCTTTATAAATTACAATTAACTTGAAATTTTGTGTAAGCGAGCAAGTGTCTTGTCTCAACCCATAGGTGCCTATAAACGGTCAGTGGAACGCCCTTTATTAATATTAATCTGTATTACTGTCATGAGGGCGAGCATTGCACATATTAAGAGAGACACTGATAGATAGGGCAGGAAAAGAAATTTTACACAACTTTAAGTTGAAGAGATCTTGTAGGGGAGGTTGACACACTTAAAAGAATGTAAGAGAATGAATGGTGGACTCAGCACTGACATTACAAATGCCAAAAAAAGGAGCAGAGTGGCAGTGCGGGGCGGATGATTTAAAGTGCTGTTACCTCAGAGAGTTGGACCGTGGCTGAAAAATTGAAAAAAAAAAGTTGTTCGGTATTAAAGTAGAGGCCAAAAAAAAAACCCACATTGCTCTTTAAAGGCAGAGTTAGTTACATGGGTGGGTGTGTATGTCACCAGAGCTCACCTCAGCCCCCTCAATGAGAAACTGACAGGGAACACCAGGGATTCCCTCCTGAGTGGCGTAGTGAGTGGTGTAGTGATGTGCTAGACACACAAGATGACGCTGTAATTTTTCCCACTGTTCACAACATTTTTTATGAGAATATGTTTCATAACATAGAAAAAATATTTAATAATTACAGGGCATTTTTGGTGGGTTCTTTTCTATGAATAAATATCTACTTTTTTAGTACCTGGGAAAATCTTGTTTTTCCTGTGTGCACCCCAGGGTGTATCAATATTGTAGGTGTTTTTAAATGTAAATTTATCCCTTTTTGCAAATTGGCTCCTCATATATGATGCATGAGAGGAAATATTTAAACTGACTTTACACAACTGCATTAATTTTATGCTGTTTTATCTTACTACCGTTGGAGTCGCAATTTGTCATCTCACCAGTTTGTTTGTGTATGCATGGGTCAAAATTTCCATGGAGCGCAGGTTCCCACCATGTTTTTTTTTTTATTTAATAAACCTCAAAGTTAGCCTAGAAGGCACATGCCCTCTTTTGTGCATATGCAGCACTTATAAATGAGGCCCTTGACCATTGTTATTATTGTCCCTCTTTCATACTATACACTTATGTGATGATCTTAAAGTGTATGGTTGTTATGGCTCCTGCTTGTTCTTTTTAATATGACGCTGTTGTCGTGTGAATGAGTAAGTACTTCCACTTCCACAGAAAGCATCAGTTAAGTAGGCTGTCCCTCAGTGTGGCCCAGGATGGATTGCTGTGCCCTCTGCTAACAGAATGTGGCCCCATGTGGCCCAGACAACCTCCAATGTGTTTTGAGTGTCAGATCTCAAATGTGAAGTTCATTGCTGTCAGTGCAGCACCAAAAAATCAATAAAAACAAACAAAATATAACACAAATATCATAATCCCAAAACTGGAAACCAAAAACCTACCCAATAAATTAAAATCTGAAAAGCTCCTGAATCTGAAAACTGGAAAATTCACGATATAAATCTATAGTGACTGAGGTTTATGATCCAAATTTATGTATTTATTGGTAGAACATACATAGTTAGACTTGCGTAAATAGGTCTCATTAGACTTTAAGGTTGCCTATCATATTGATGGATAGCATTGTATTAATTTCAAATTAAATTTAGTGTTCATATTTTAATGCTATAAATATGAAGCTCATTCATTTTGCAGTTTCTTTCTTTCTTTGAAAACTGAAGAAAACTGGGAGTAAATGTCAGAAGTTTAGTTTTTATTTAAACAGTATTAGCAGTGATATGTCACCTGCATTCTAATATAAAATAATGAGAATGCACATGAACAAATTGCTTTCTTCCAAAAAATATGCCTCATATAAAAGCCTATTTGAGGTCTTGTACAATGCAAATGCCACATTATTTGCACCTGGGAAACAAATCTTGACTTAGGCTTGACTTCCCGCAAACTAACTAGAAAACACTGAGTGCAAAACAACACCATTGCTCTGTTTAAGCTGGATATTATCTGCTCTAGCCTAGCTTAAAACTGAAAAACTCCTACTCTGTCAGTATGATAGCATGTTGTTCACTATTTTTTCACCTGTCTCTTCTCTTCACTGCTCTGCCCCCCTTGTATGTCCAACTGATAAGAGGATCTGCAACAGTGGCCTGGATGTGGTTACTAATAGTGTTCCCATGTGATCTCCGCCAGTGTTAAATCAGTCAAAATGATGGGCATTCCTCAAATTTCCATCACTGTGAAAAACAATCTGTCAGCAATAGAAAATTTAGGGTTAATGTGATCCCTGCTTGCGTATCCAGTTTAAGTTGTTAGGATTCACAATGCAAGGACCTTGCTTTTTAAAAATTAAGGTTTTGGGCCTTCATTACAGCACCATCATCTGGTCGATTGGGCTCATGGATTTTGGGGAAGCAGAAATAACCAAAATTGATCCAAATTAATTTCCAAAGTAAATGGATTTGACGAAGTCTTGATCATCACTTTTTCACAATCATTAGTAGCCGAAATCAAAAGTGGAAAAAAAAAATTCTGACCAAGTCTAAGTATATAAACACACAGGCACATACGTACATGCATACATACACTTCAAAGTATATAAGTATTTAAAACAACCTTTTAACTTGTGTGCCCAGATTACAGGAGGGCAGTTTTTTTTTTATTACAATGCCAATTGATGACCATCTTTGTATGTAATCATGATTTTATTTGAGGTTATAAATTCAACACACACACAGTAAATTAGGGGTAGGTTTGAACTTGATTGTGTTGTACTGCTACAAATTACATTTTTTGCCCCAAAGGTACTGAAATGTGGTTCCATAGTTTAATTCACTAAATGAAATGATTTCAGAACTTCAGTGTTGATCATTGAACGTTATACAGGAACTTCATGTGGGCAAAATGTATTACAATAGTATTACTTCTAATAATTTAAGTCTATGCTAGCAGTGTTTCTTAATGTAATTATTTAAATTTAGAATTTTTTGAAGATAAAGTTTTCTTGACTATTGCTTGTGATTATATTGTCTGTTAATGAGTGGGCTTGTTTGGAAAGTGATGAGTAAATTTCTAATTTGACTGTTAAAAGCTCATTTCATACCAGGGTAAAAGAAAATTTTAGTTTTAAAAAGTTGTCTTTATATTCAGTGTTAAGTTGTAATTTTTTTTAAAATATGCAATTATTGTTAATATAGCAAGCTAGCAGTTCTCAAGGTGTTGAGTTTTAGATGCATGGACTCACTTGTGCGAAGTCAGGATTATACTTACATTCCACATACTCTAATCATGCTGTCTCTTTGCAAACACCTAGTTTTTTCTTCTACCAGTTTAGTTTGTGCCTTTTACTCATGTAATGGCTTTTCAGTTTGGTTTGCTGAACTTTTTCTTGTTTCTGTTTACTTTATGTATCTTTCTTTTTTGTTGCAGTTAAGAGCCACCCCTTTGGCAGTGAGTTTGACTCTTCTTATGTAAGTAGATATTTTCCTAAGACCCTCTTCTTTAGTTATTTTCCAGCATAGTTGTTTAGCACAATTTTTGTCAAATATAGAGCACATTAAGTTGAATGTATATGCTTTAGCTGAAATAAGATTGAAAACCTATTGGATATGAGCATTGAACATGGCCAGATTGCTACTGTAGTACTGAATAAACTTCCTCTCCTGGCTGTGTAGATGGGAACTGTAAGATAATATGAAAATGGGAATGCTACCCATAAAGCATTTTATTTTGTATGATTTTCATGTTGCCTGACAACTAGAGTAAAAAAATACATTTTGGAAATGATGACATGTTTTGCTCACCCAATGTATATTAACAAGGATAAGTTGGACGCAGAGTATAACCATTTAGTCACATTTGCAGCAATTTTGTTGTGACGGTGTGACCAAGTATATTAATGGAAGCACTAAATCAGCACTAAATCATCTAAACTGAATCACAAAAGCAAAAAAAAAAACATTCTGCAATCAGTGATCTGATAAATACTCTGTTGTGCCTAGCAGTATGCATAATGCTCTGGGAATTGGACAAAGATGTGAAATTTGGATAACTCGCATCATTTGCCCAAAATTTCAACTTGAGCAACATATTCCTTTGATGCTATGTCAGCGAGACCGCTCTGAGATTGTCTTGACTTCATTGATGCCACTGATGTCCGGATATTGAATCAGACATGGAGGACAAGATAGCTGTAATAGATTCTGTCTCTGGTCTGAGACAGCCAGTTGGCAAACTGGGCTCTAGTCAGCCTCAAGTAGTGCTGGAAGGGGCAGTCATTCACATGCAGTTCCTTAAGAAGGCAGTGAAATTTACTACCTTGTGTGCAGTGAATTTGAAAAGCAGGAAGAAACGGCAAGCACCTCCTACTTTGAACCGTAATGTATTCACATATAAAAATGATCCTGCCTTCAAAGTAGTGTTGCGGGGTAACATAAGGTGAAAAATTTGTTTTATTTAATCTGAACAAACAATTAGATAGCACCAAGACACAGCTTGATACTACGGTGGCCGACAAGTGCAAACACGCTGCATATACAGACAGGCGCTGCATATAAGAAAACAGATGCAAAGAAAAAACGCTGCAAATACAGAAACGCAACGGAAGTGCGCCAGGCCTCTAGGGGCAGTGCTGAGCTTCCACCCGAGAGACAGACAACGGACGTATCAACGTGCGGAGCAGATGAGTACTCCAATTTTCCTCTCACCAATAACTTTCTACTTCTCATGTACTCA
>JAQMCX010000035.1:1023416-1039629 GCA_029814765.1 Acanthurus leucopareius | reverse complement strand
ATATATAAGGCGCATCGGATTATAAGGCGCACTGTCGGTTTTTGAGAAAATTAAAGGCTTTTAGGTGCGCCTTATAGGGCGGAAAATACGGTAATTATGTTTGGTCTTGCAAGTTTTTAAGAAAATGCTTGGCTACACACACACACACACACACACACACACACAAAATTCCTCTCTGTAAAAGACATGTTTCACCACGCAGGGACAGCAGAAGCTTTAGGTTTTTTTTCTCCTCATACTTTTTTCTTTTTAGTATTTGTGTGTTGCAATCCATGATTATCATTTTTCTGCTGGTGGGATCACACTGCTTATGGTTGTAGACTCCTGAAGATTTCTATTAACCCTGGTTATGTCAGGCCTAATAACATGACACCAGGCTAATAATAAAGGATTAACTTGAAGAAGGGGGTGGGGTGTAATGAAGGCTCAAATTATTTACTTTTATGGTCAATGAAATATAAAAATGGACTAAAATTAAGTTACCCTTATTGTTCTTCTCTCCTATCACTAACCTTGACTAACAGACTTAGATAAACATTAGTAGAAACAATACATCTGACGTTGCTTTGTGAGAAACAGAGTATGTTTTCTTCTCTGTGCATGTGTGTTTGCGTATGCATGTGTGTGCTGTTAGAATAGAATAGAATAGAATAGAATGCTTTAGAATTCTGTTCTATTCTATTCTATTCTAAATGCACACGCATGCATACGCAAACACATTTGTGTGTAACATTGCATTGCTTTTTGATTTTGTAGCCATTAACTGCTTCAGTAATGGAGCTTGGCTTTCTTTGTTCTCTGTAGATCAGATGTGGAGCACTGCAGTTTCTATATTTGCCATTCATTAGCTAGCACTGAGGAGATGTCAGGTCACATTCATGGGCAGGCCACTAGTGTGATAGTGAGCATCAAATCAATTCAGTCACCTTGAACTTTGGAGAGGAGGGATTAACGTTTGGAGATGGTCTCCCTTTTACCCTGTATGCCTGTTCAGAAATATATTCTGGGCCAAATACTACTTGCACTGATAATGGGCAACAATGTCCACATCAGCTGATTTCTTGATGGCATTTACAGAGATAGTTTTGAATGTCTGCAGTTGGCAATCAAGATCCATTGACAATGGACATTACATGGACAGACACTTTTCAGAGCCTCTGGCACTTGGCTTGTAGTGTGGCTATTATTACATGTCACATTACAGTAAGCCACCTCGGTACAAGCAGAATCTGCACTGAATAAAAAAAAGTTTGGCAGCACTAATAGCAAAAGCTTTAAGGTTAGCTTTGTCACTGGGAGGTCAATATTTTATTTGCACAAGTATGTAGAACTAATAGAGAGTGACCCTGCAGACACATGAGAGAAGTCTTACCATTAAAGGGCTTTGGGCTTGGTTTAGGCAGTAATGCATGTAACATATTTTTCTCCTTATCTGCTCTAGGATGTTTAACATCAGTGTTTTTTTCTGTTTCAAATACTAATTCAACTGAACACTGAAAATAGAAATGGTAAATGGGCTGCATTTATATAGAGCTTCTCCAATCTTGCTAGACACTCAAAGCCATCTACAACACAGGTCACCAGTCACACACACATACACGCTTATTTAATTATGGTCTTGCAAGTTGCCTCCGGCTCATCAAAAGCAATATTTACTTTAACAACCTTGGCAGAGTCATGGATATGTGAACCATCAGGGCAATTTTTGGGTCCGGTATCTTCTCAAAAGACACTTCAACATGTGGACTGCAGAAGCAAAGGAATGAACCACCAACAGGTCTGCCACCAACAGGTCTGCCTTTTCAGCCACACCTGCACAACTGTGGTGCTATTTTAGAGTGTTATGCAAAACATTACTGTAAACCAACTGAGGAAATCTTTAGCAGCGTCCTTCTACAGTTAAAATTTGAGGTGCCTCACAAATTTTAACATAGATTTACTTTGGCTATTAAAGTATTCACATCAAGGAGGAAAATGTAGTACATAATAAATAAGCATTAGACTGCACTGGCTGGGGATACACTTAGTCCATTCATATATCAATCACTTCATCATAAAGAAGGAGCCTTCTAGTCATTCTTTGGCCCAACAGCTCCTCCTCAAAGCCTCTTGGTCCAGATCACCAAAAAGTGACTATCTCATCACCAGTGTTGAAATGCAAAGTGCAAAGTTCTGCATCTGGCGCGCAGGAAACCTAACCAACAATCTTATGAAACAGTTAACTGTGAAAGCTTTCAGAATGCTGTGCTGAGGCAGGCTAAGTCAAAAGGGAGTTAACAATATTGGTATGAGAGGAAAAATCCCCTGCAAGCTTACAACTATATATCATAATGACAAACATGTTTTAAAAGCAGCTGGTATCAATTAAAAAATGCTACATAAAATTGTGCAGCTTTTCCAAATGATATGATGTTTCTTTTTGTTTTGTTTTTATTCTCTTACATGAATAACAACTGATAAAATCCTGATTTTTTTCACACTGTATTCTAAATGTAAAATTTAGACATTTCGAAATATTACTAATTACATTAAAAAAAAAACAGACAGCAAGAAGTAACTCCTAAAAAACAAATGGATGTTTGTCAGCAGGAATAAAAACCAAAATTACCCTTCTTTAGAGGAAATACAGTAATAGAATAAATGATCTGTTATCACTTTGTGTTTTAATTAAGGCAATTTACATCAAACCTGCAGAGATAAATTTATGATAAGTAAATATACACATATGTCAAATAAAGAAGTGACTTAAGACAAGTTAACTGATCCACTATCTTTTCTCTCAGAAGTCATTTCTGGATGCCTTGGTTGTTTATGCAGCTTAATAAAGGCTAACTGTTTGCACTCCATGTCAGTTGAAAGATGTATATGTGTCAGACCCCCATAAAAAAAAAACAATTAAATCGTCATATGAACATTTTTTCAGCCAATGGCTATTTGTCTCCCAACAGACCACACTAACGCATCAGGATCTCCTGGGAGAAAAATAAACTTGTATTTAACAATGAAAAAATCACAAATCCTGATCAGTCATGTTAAAAAGTTACTTGCACCAAAAATACACTGAAGTATCAATCAATGAGAAAGAAAAATTATTCTTTTGGTAACAAAAAAATAGGTACCTGTAAAATTATGTATATGTGATATTCATCTCCTCCTTACACATTCATTACTAGTGCAGTGCCACTTCCAAACATGTCATTTGTAACAGACCAGTTAGTTGGCCTTCAGTATATGTGCTTATAGCCTTCTCAATATAACTGACCTGCAGAGCTGGAGAGCTCCTGCACTTCCACACACAGCATCTCCAGACCCTCAAAATTAGTTGTGTCAACAGTTCATTTCCCTTTTTATACTTAATGAAACAGAGTACTATTACAATACCTGACCAGTTTACACATTCCAATGAGGTGTTCTCAAAACATGAGCCCCACCAAATTATTATAAGCAATTGATTTGGTTAATCAGTATTTTTATTTCTGCTTCATTGCTAAATGAGATTTAGGGAAACAAGGTAATTAATTACTCTCGTAGTTCTTTATGCTTTACATAAACAAATAATAGAATAGCATAAAAAGTCAGTTCAGAAGTAATGAATTAGCAAACAAGTACATCAGTAAGTATAAGAGTTATATATACATACAACTTTTGTACACAAATATACAATGTAATGTAGTTTTTAGTATAAAAATAGTCCAAATATGCAGTAAAACCAATTTTATTATAGACTAATGTTATCAGCATTATTGGGAGATGTTAAAGGAAAATCCAACTATCAGAAGGTTTTTTTTTATGTTTTTTCTTGTAACAGTTTGAATGAAAATTTTACTGCAACATCATTACTCCTGAGAGAAAAAAATAAAAATTAAAAATAAAACAACCCATGTTAGCCTTCTCTAAGTTTCCAGGGAATTACACACAAATGGTTGATATTATGATGAAGATAGCTTGCTAACCTAAGTAGGGGTCTGGAAGCACACCATATTGAATCTGTCCGGAGCATCCTCTGACCTTTTTCTTTAATAGACTGGAATTAAGCCTGACCCAAGTTTAAGGCAAGTGTAAAAAACTTTTCAATTAAGTACATGTCAAAAAGTATAAGCAAATCATCATGTCCTGCTTTATTTAAGTTTGATGCAGTGTCCTAATTTTTGTGAAAACGGGGTTCCACTTCATGTTCGACACTGCACTTCCTATGGCCCTAAGCAGTACAACTGCCAAGAGAGAAGTTGATGGAATGAACAATTTCTGAGAAAATCAAAGGACAGATAGACAGACAGACACAGATTTCTACCTTTATAGATATATGCAGAGCCCTGTTTGCATATAGATTTATGCAGAGCACTGTTCTCTGGTTTATCGGATAAACAGTTCTCAAGACATATTATGCATATACATGCATACAAACGCAGAGATAGAGATTCCTTGCTTTGCAGTTAGATTTACTTAAAGGTTAACTTAAAAAGTTTTGACCATATAGACTAAAGGTATACTCACATGTATTTTTAAAGAATAAAGAACAATAATTACTCACATGTGTTATTAAAGAATATGAAACACTTATTACAGCCGAACAGTTTTTATAGCTGCATAAACAGAATTTTGCTTTGTTAATTAATAATTGATGAAACAAAAAATGAGATACAAAATTGTACAAAATTAAATTAAAATAATTGATCTTGTCTCAATTAAATGCTTTTGGTCCATCCACTGTGGGTTAACCTTATGCTTGAATGGATTAATGCATTGCTCAGTCATTTAACAATGCATATTGCTGTCCCCAGAGGAGCAAAGTGAACAATCTGTAATGACTCCTTGCATTTTGGGAGTGGAACACTAAATTTGGTTATGTCAAACTCTCCTGAAATAAGTGAAAAGAGACTTTAGAAATTCTTTTGTGGCTATTGTAGATTGAAAGGTGGCTGTGCCTGTTTGTTGGTGATCCTTTTGAGATTAATACATGCTTTTGATGTAAAACCTATTTGATGTCAGAGAGGTTAGTGAAGTGACTTGTCTGGAATGAAAGTTACCTGTAAGTTAGTCTGAATGAATGTTTGTTGTACTTTCAATTTTCCCCTGCACACTCACTAAATATGATGGTATTTTAAGTTCATAGCTGTATGTGTACTATAAATTTTCGGTTTTGGGGGAAAATCTATTTAACACCTGTTTGTACTCATTATAATGTTGAGTGCAAGTTCTTATACCAAGTGTCTATTCACTTTCAAAAAGCACTGGTTATCCTAAAAGAAGGTACCATAACAACTATGCTTGAACATAGATATGGACTTTCAATGAAGAATACAAGAAAGAGGAAAAAAAGGCAGTTGACTTCTGGTACTGTTGTATTGACGCTCTCTGCCTAAGCAAAAGAATTAGTAAAAACAATGCACTACATAAACAAAACCCTATACACCCAAATTGAACTTATTCAAGAGTTGGACATAAATCACATTTGCCCCTGTGTAATTGATAGATTTCACAAAATTTTAAGACCTCAAAACAAGTTCATAGACCAAAACCCAATAACAGCCTTGTTTAGCATTACAAATTGTCTGCTCATTTCTACAAAATACGCAGAAGTCCAGCCTTAACTCTCTACTTGTGTGAAGTTTATTTTACTGTTCTGGCTCTCTGACACCCCTGCACCCCTGTGATGAACTTTTTGTTAACATACATAGACACTGTAAAATCCAGCTATCTTTCTTACCGTAAGTAGTCTCTCCGGCACAGAATGAGGTTTGCTTTGGTGTAGAGTGTAGAGCCCACCTCGCCCAACCTGCAGTCACAGCAGGCACACTTGAGGCAGTCCTCGTGCCAGTACTTATCGAGAGCTTTCAGCAGGTAGCGGTCCTTGATCTTCCGGTTGCAGCCAGCACAGCCTTTTGGCTTGGTGTCCGGCTGAACGGAGAGCATTTGTATACCTGAGAGAAGCACAGGAAGAGGCTGAAAACTCCTATTGAATATCGGCATGCAGACTGAAAAAGAAGCACATGAAATTCTACAAAAAAGAAGATAAATTAGTGAGTGATAAAGTGATAAATTAAGAGTATTTAACACATGATATTTTTTAAGACAAGTTTTGTTTATTTTAGAGAAAGAGTAAAATTAACTGCCATTAAAAAACTGCTTCCTTGTTGAGGATAGGACAACACTGCTTGTTTTTTTGTTGTTTTTTTTGCTTTTTTTGCACTTAAAGTGATGTCTGGCACACTAAAGTGTACAGAAAAACTAGTAAACACTCATTTTATGACTTTTTTTTAGTACACTAAATATTGAATGTAGTTAAAACCTTTCTCACAGAAATGTAAAGACTGAAAAAAGAGGAAGATGTAGTGTTTGGTCTGCATGTTAAGAAATAAATACATACTCATCGCACCTAACTTTGTCTTTCAAAAAAAACATTCATGGTTTTGCTATGGAAAAAATAATAAAAATAAGTCATAAAAAATCATATCCAATGTAGTTAAACAATATTTAACAAAATGTTGTTTATAATGCTGCAAGTAAACAGATGTAACTACTCCCTGTGTTGACAAAGAACTTACTGTGACAAGTAAGAAGAAAGCCAGAGGAAGTAAATAAAGGCTGTTTGGTGGTCAGCAAAATTGGCTCTGACTGGTGAGATCAGTGCAGCACCAGTAACGGCAGTACTGTTTAAGTATTGTGACACCAACAAGCAGCCCACACAGACACAAAACCACAGTTTCCATTTCTTCTCAGACACTTTTTTTCATGTTGACCCCCTCTGTGTTTAAAGAGGCGTGGCTACAGAGGAGGAGCCTTGCAAGGGTAGTATTGTTTGGCCTGTGCTGACTGTGGAGAGTCTTTGTTTGTGGATGGGGGTGGTGGGCTGCAATGTGGCCTTGCACCAAGCTGGAATTAGTATTCTCCTGCCATTCCCTGAGGAGTGTCACACCCCCAGTCCCCTGTCCCCCATTCACCACACATACACACTCACTCGGTATTTCTTAAGGTCGCCTCACTGTAGTCATTTTAAAGTACTAAAACGTCCCTTAGTTAATTCAAATATATCCCTTAATTGATCATTTATCATAGAAAAATAGATATTATTTTCAAATATAAAAAGTTCTTATTCTGCATCATTTTAAAAAATGAAAAGCATTTCTTCCCTTCTGTAAGGCTGTTTTTTAATTTTTTTCATTACAAGACACCTCCCGTAAAGTTTTTTCCTCAACTAATTTTTATTGCCAGTGTAAAAAACTGTTGTATTAGTTGTATTGAATAAACTGAAAAAATGCAACACATTTTCCCTTTAAGTTTAAGAAAAGAAAGAAAAATGACAATATAACTACAATCGTCGTTTCTCATCTGCCATGCATTCAAAACAAATTACGATTTTTTTGTAAGAAAGGTTGCAGTGCGGGAGGTCAGCTCATTTGTTGTAGTGCATTTGGACTGTTGATTATTTAGCTGGCTGTATTTAGAGAGCGGGGCTCACGGCTGCTCTGCGTATCATCCGTGCAGCTGCACTAATCCGTCCAGCCTCGTTAACACTACAAAGTCCCCGCTACTCATTACCAAACCAAAGACGGAAGAGTTTCGACTCCTCTTTAACTGTGAAATCAACTTGAGAATAAGAGAAAGAGGCACGGCAAGCATTTTACCACTTCGCTCATCTGATTACTTGGGCGGGAGGTGTTAAAGAAAGGCTATACTTTCCACATTTAAAGGGGAAATTGCAGCTGATCGGAGCACCGATGATATCTATTTAGCTTGCGCGTCTCGTTTCCTCCCTTCCCTCAATTCATGTGGCGTCCAGGCTGCTGCCGCTGTTCGTCCTATAGGCCACATGTATCACCTTCTAAAAACAGAACGAACGGCAGATGACAGAGTGGTGGAGCAGAGAATTGCTTGTGATTTGAGTGCCATTTGCTCTGTAACAAGATGCTGACATTTCACCCCACCAGTTTAATTACTGTTGCCATGACAGCGGAGTGCTGGTAAAGGCCAATAACGGGTTTAACAATAAGACTCAATTTAGTATGCACAAGACACGAATACTGGAGCCGTTTGGGCACACAGCGTGTACGCATCAGCTGTATGACCACTAACATAACATCATGATATATTTCTTTAATGTCTTACCTAAAAGGTTGTGAGGGGATCAGGTTAGGGCAGGTTAGGTCAGAAATAGATGCGTCGCCTTCGACGCAGAGATGCTATTAACTTGTCGTTGCAGAGCACACGAAAAACATGAAGCGTTCTGTTTATATACATGCATACATATACATGCCGAGGCGCAAGGTAAACATCTTACCGAAACTTTTCTCCCTTTTCTGCATTTGTTGAACCGCTGAAGCAGCCGAAGCACCACCATGCAACCCAGAGCCTGGGTCCGGAGAGCAGCTGTCTGCAGGCAAGCTGGGAACAGGCTTTGTTAGCGAGGGAACAATCCACCACGGCAACCAGAGAGGAATGAAAAGACGAGGGAGTATCGGCCAACAAAACACTGGCGATGGGGCTAAAGCGAGACGGTTGCTGCCGTCAGGCGTCACACGGCGTGTGAGCGCACGTTTACTGACTACCGGAGCTGTTTATTCAAGAAGATGCAGGCAGCGAATGATAGGTCGACAAAGAGATGCTTCCTCTCCACGGCGCCGCTACCAGCTAATCCTACTGGCTACCCACTGCACGCTGCTTCGCTAATCAGCGCTTTGACGTGCGATCGGACATCGTGCTCACAGACAGAACAGGGGGACGGTTCTCCAAACTCACTCCCCCAGAATCACCACTGAAACATTTAAGCTACAAATAAAAAACTTTTGATTACACAGTCTATCAACACACAGTCGTTAAATCGGAATGTATGCCAGTATTTTATTTATTAGAGATGATTCATTTAAGAATGTTTACTAGCAAGTTATGTTTCAAATATCGTATTATTTGTTTAAAATGTCAAAATAGAAACCAAGCTTGTCTTCAGCTCACTCACCTTTCTTAACAAGTTCAGCAGAAGCTAGAATTCCAATAGCGGATTCAACCTTAAGATCCTCTCTGAGCAGAGAAGTTCACCAAACAGACGTCGCGCGTCGCATTACACTGATCTTCAGGACGGAAATAATTAGCTCCCCATGGATCAAAGCGACCAACTTCTTTGATACGGCCCAGCTACAGGTGTTCATCCCTCCTCCGTAAAGCATGCGGAGAGTTTGCTGGGCTCAGGCCGTCGTTCCCATGCATCAGAATCCAAATGACTAGATATGTGGGAAGTGAAGCTTTATCGTCTCAAACCCCCAATCCTTCACCGGTGAGATATTACACCACCAAGATAAGGTCATTTACTTATTACCTACTGCTCCATTATAACTGAGGGCATGCATCACGTGCGCGTCCCCGGAACGCCCACATATTCCAGCGTCCTTTAATGTTGGGTTCACTGTAGCGTGCAGACACATTGTGCTCATAATACAAAGATAAAATAATTGTTTGTTTAGAAAGACAAGCAGAGCTATATGTAAATAATGTTTAATTGTCATGCATTCTCTTATCAGAGATGGGCATAATGCTGTGTTCACAGGCACATTATTACATGGAAAAACAGCAATCATTCTAACTGACATCTGTCAGCACAAATTACACCATTACCTCTAAAATAAAGATGTGTAAATACTGGAGTATTAAACTAAGGTACAGGGACATTCGCTGGAATGGAGACGCACTCATGCAAAGAGAGAGAGAGAAAGAGAGGGAGGCAGATAAAGACAAAAACTAAAACAACTGCTCTGCAAAATTTTTAGAGGAACCCACATCATGACTTGATTTAAGTCAGATGGCTCAGTGTAGCCGCCCAGACTGACAACCGCCTTTCACAGCATCTATTTAAATAATTCCTGCGATTAAAGGAAGGACCTATTTTCTCTGTAATTGTGTAACTCTGCACTACTTAAAGGTCCTGTTTGGACTGGATGAGGTCATGATGAGGCCCACATGTGAGGGCACGGTGTCCCCACACCCTTGCTCTAAGACCAACCCCTCTTATGCCTCCCTGTTGTGTACATACCACATAGTGGTCCGACACAAAGTTTTACAAGTGTCATTTATTCCCCTAAATATTGTGTTAGGAGGAGGGAGGCAAGGAGAGGCTGTTGAAGGAGGAGAGGAGTCAATAGTTGGCATACAGCTCTAGCCTAAAATCCAGTGATAATGAGATGGGTCATAAAATGCTCTCTGTGCCATTTTGAGTGATGAGATGCATTAAAACTGACAGGGTATTACCTGCCAGTAATTAGGTTTTTTCATGGATTGAATTATTTCAAGGCGGCCTATCTTGGTAATCATGCAATTTGCTACAGAGTGTGTGTAGTGTGTATGAGACTGCCACCTCTCTGCCTTCACTCACAGTGTTCTGCCAATTATTCATATCTCCATATGAATGGAAGACGGAGACAGAAGGCAACAGTGTAGGTGCAAGATGAACAAGGGTGTCAATCGGCATGGATCATATCTCCTCAACCAGCACACCTCCATGTACCACTCATGCATGGGCAAACGACAAAGAGGATATTTTTGTAGCTCACCCCAACCCTCTGCCCCTGTCTGTAACAAATATATAAATTCAGGACCTGTACCAAAACTCGATATCATGTCCTGAACAGGCTTCATCTGAGCACCAGACCATCATGTGAACAGAAGAAGAGGCCTTGTTGGAGAAGACACCATATACATTCTGATGTCATGTCCTATCAGTTGCATGCTAGTTGTGTTATGTCATCTTAGTAGTTCTCTCAAAAATCTACACGCAGTCTTTGCTCATGGGAAAGTATTAAGTTCACAGCCCTAAAACACACATACCTCAGAGTACAGCCAGGTGTGCCCAAAACAAAATATCGGGGTCGATGTATCGATGCTTTGTTTCCTCGTTTTCTTGACTTTTGAATAAACCTTTTCACAAGGCAACTTTCTCAGAACTTGTTCAACTCTGGATTGTATAAAGGAAACTTGGCAACAGGAGTTGGAGAGCAGCTGGTTCTCTGCTTAAGTTGTTGGGATGTCAGATCACCCAAAACTTGGTTCCTCCGTGGCTCTACGCGTCCAAGATCGGGTTCACAGGGGTCTCTCCCACTTCCCGCATTCTCACCTTCTCCCTCCCCTGTCTGTCTGTGTGTATCTCTGGTTCTCCAGTTGGGAAAAGTGGTGAAGAGTGGAGCCTCCTCTCTTATTTAAGCCCCTCCACCAGGTCCCCAGTCAGCAGCACACTCCAGCTCATCCAAGAAACTGACAAGCACCGTTAGGGAAGGCAGCGCATGTTGCTCTAATGGACCTCATTAAGCTCTACTTACAGATGTTCTCTTAACATAATTGATCTGCAGCGAGTTGAGAGGACGGCAACCTATTCCCCAGCCCCCAATTATGGCCCGGTAATTAGATCCCCAACCTCCAGTTCTCCACATTCACCCTTCTAACATTCCGAAATATCAAAGTATCTCTTTCTCTCAAAGCGACCGCCCCCCTCCTCACCTCCATGCCTCCTCCCTTCTCCCCCTCCCACCCACAAGACACTATTGACAGTCAGATCTGCTAACCTTTGTAGTGTAGCCAGACTTAGCAGTGCACTCACTCCAATTGACAGAGCTCACTCACTCTTCTATTCCTCCTTTCTCTATTCTTGCTTTTTTCTATCCAGTGGGAGACAAGACCGAGAAAGAGAGAAAGAGTGAGTGGCAGATGGAGAAAAAAAGAGAAGAAAGGAAAAAGTAAGCTAGCACTTTCCATAAAGAGTTGTAATGATAGTATCTGCCAAGGGATTTTTTTAACCATAGTGTCTTTTATCTTAAATAATTTCTCTGATGGAAAATTTGAGCAGGAAAGGGAGGGAGTGAGGGTTACTGGGAACTGGCGAGGAGTGATTGCACAGCTTTTATAATGTCAATCGGTGCCATTCCTATCACCCATCTAATTAGAGTGCTAAAACAGAAAGCTCTTGGGGAGATGGTAATGTCACTCTTTTGCACTTTAAGAAGAAGAAATTTCACAGTGAGGTATAAAAACTATTTGTCATGTGGATTAAATCGAGTATTTTCTGAGCAAGTGATGTTGAATAAAATAACAGTCAAATCTTTATGTTGTCACACATGTAGCGCACACTATTTTTTTAATGTCTAGATACATATCCAGATTGAAAGATTCCTTTGTTATTCATATTGAAATATTCCTTTGTATCCAGACTGAAATACTCCTCTTTATCCTTTCCACAACAGCACACATATCATACTGTACCATTTTTATGAGGCCTTCAGCTCCTGTCTGGAGGGCAGATATTAGCATCTTAAGGTGTGTTGGTGAAAGAGCATCATCATATATATAATTTCAGTAAGCAAAACTGTATGGATTGCTGTTTACTGTGTTTTCTTCTGTCTTTGGGGTCCAGTTTAATCATTTTTTAAACTGATATTTTGACAGTTGAGTAATCATGGATTGCATGTACATCATTTACAATACCAGTGCCAGAGCATAATTGCTGATTTCTTTTCTTTTTTTTTCTTTTTAACAAATACAAGAAACACAAGTAGCATACCTATATACCTATATATATATATATATATATATACACACACACACACATAAATATACCATAAATAAAAATACAAAAAAAGGTTATATGACACAACCACAAGTAGACAATGTCCTTAAATTTACATCTACAGATGATTTATCACATTTTCACATTATCACAAGTCCAACACTGTGTCCATCAGTTTCAGTGAAGAATAAGGCCCAGAGCTTGTTGAAAATGGCCTCTTTGTCTGCCATCCTACATGTGACTCAGTATGTTGTAGTTTACATAAGGGTCAGTATCATCTGTTGATAATCTTATAGTAAATGCAGTCAGTTTATTCTTGTCCTCTCCCAACATTTCCTTCCCAACAATCCTTTTCCCAGTATATTTTTAGGTCTTCCATTCATGTGTGTCTGTATCCCTGATATATTGTTAAACACTAAGACATCCAGCTTTTTTCACCATGTTGTATACAATAGCTAATACAAATCTCTGCTTGTTGATTTAGTTTAGATTTTATATTAGCCAACATACAGTACCTTATCTGTAAGTACCTCCAAAATCCTGATTTGTAGTCTTACACACCTTATCCCCCACGTCATAGAACTCTATTTCTGTTTAAAAAAAGTTAAAAGCACTGGGTGACTCATTAGTTACCATAAACACACAGTGGCTCACTCAACATGCACATACAAAACAACATCAAATGTGGATTAATCTGCTGCACAAATTAATCTGCCTTGTCTTTGAAGTGAACACTAGCTTATAACAGACGGGAGTTAGTGGAGATGCAGACTCGTCACTCAAGAGCCAGTAAAAGTGTCACCGATTGTTGATTCATGACCCACACATCAGTCTAGACTGCCTGACTTACTGACCCTTTATCTGACTAAAGTTTGTACAAGTTAGAACATTTGGCCCTGATCATGACTCTGATACATTGGCTCTTGCAACTGTGTAATTAATGACAATGTGGCATGTGAATAATGTTTGCGTCTTTTTAGTGTTATAAGTGGGTTAAAAAATGTTTACCTTACTGTCCTTCCTGTAGTCTTACCCTAACCCTAACCTCACTATCAAGATGAAACTGTCTTCTGACAGGAAACTACCCCAAGAACAAAAGTTAGCTGTGTGGTTTGCCTCCTGCTGCCAGTGGGGGCATTATTTTTGGAAAAGCTCACTGGGTCGTAAGGCAGAGAAATGACCTGTAAGGTTGTTTTGATCTATTTTGATCGGAAGACTTGTTGGGCTTTTCTATGTTTATTTGGCCAGCTACATGAAACTTATTATAATAGTGAAATTATCAAAATGTACACAGATGAGAACTGTCAAGATAAATACAAGTACTTTAAAATCAAACTAAAATAAACTTAAGTAAACTTAAGTAAACAGAGTTTAGCTCCTTTCACCTCTGGTTTTCACACAACAACCATGAGATGACAATACAAATAAATACACTACATCTGTATTTATACTTTCCACTGACCATGCTGCACACCCAAAATGAATAGCATACTGCATTGGACTGTGGACTGGCTCATTTCTTTGGGAACATCAAATCAGTGAGCAAAAGTAGGCTCACTCCCAAAGGGCAGAAAAAAAGGAGAAAATCCTCTTGTTTCATAGATGGCAGACTTATATGCAAGAACCACTCCGCTTAAACAGTACTTTTGTTTTTGTGTCTTTTTTTTGCATACTTAACAGAGTTCTAATGAACTGTAATGCACTGTACTGGGTTGGCCTGGGGATAGTACAGTGTGGTCCTTGAATGCTGTATCCCCCTGTAGTTTTGTAGTTTCTTAAACAACTAATTTATAAACTCTTCATGATGAATCTTAGCTGGGAAGCTGAATCATAGAATGATGTTATTATAGATCATGCAGTGGTTTGCCAGACTTGTTTGGTGTTGTATTAGCCTGTGCAAACTTTGTGAAGTGGTCTAATGTTACCAGAATGTATTCAACATTACCCTTTCTTCTCTCCAAATGTAAATAATATATGGAGATAATGTCAAATGTGCTGATGTTGTTATGCTTTGCAAAGGGTGTCTTTGTTTCTTTCTTAAGTTGACTCTGTTAAGAGCAGCAACATACTTTTCTCACATTATGTTCAATTTTCATCTCTCATTTTTGGTCAAAAGAAGCTCTCTCTGACTAGAGATGTCATCCTATCAGATCCAAAATGGCCCCTTTCCTCATGTAGCTGCCAATATAATCGGTGAATTGAATTATTCAGGAACTGTTCATAAAGTTGTGTTTTGAAGTAGGATTCCATCCTTATCCAAATAAAGAATAGACCACTCCCTCAGACAGTGTTTCACTGACTTTGATCTTTTTTTGTACCTTAGGTGTTTGTTCTGTTGTTTTGGAGTCATTACTCTGCCTATCACCTCATCTTCTCATTGACCTCCCTGAATACTTTCAACTGGTATTGGCTGGACTGTAGTTTTTAGATACAGTGGACATTAAGTCAAAACATATGCATCACAGGTAAAGGCTAAAATCCATTCTCAGTCAGTGTTCCTTTCAATTTAAGCTTGCCGTCCTCTTCCAAATGCTGCATTGTCAGCTGGGTTACTGTGCATTCTTTCACTATTTTCTGAATTTCTGAATAGGATAGAAAGTCTTCATCCCAGGTAACACTTCCTGGTACGTATTTTAGAGTGAGGATTCAGTCTGCCAGCTCTGACAATCAGTGCCACAGAGTGTTAAGTTTAGCGGTCATAATCACATACATTGGGGGTTATTATGTGTATACTGTGAAGTGAGAGGCATGGAAGAAATAATTATGGAATCTTTCAGTTAGAACCCTTTTGAGAACTAAGGATTTCTGTTTCCCTTTATGAGTGTGGTGATACTTATTTTTTAGGACCCAAAAGCAGACTACAGAAATGGCAGAGTTTCAAAAAGTCTTTATTGGAAAGGGAGAAGGGTTGGAGGTAAAAAGGAATGGGGGAAGTTGTAGAACCCTGGTGATGACTCGTGGAGAGACTGGCGTTACCAGTGGCTCGAAGAGAGAGAGCATGCTGGAATGCACGTGGTGAGGGAGCACAGCAGAGAGAGATGGAACAGGACAGGTGGCGCATGAGGCTGGCGAGTCGAGGTCCGAGGTGGTGAGCTAGGAGGGAGATTGTTGCAGTCAGCAGTTTTTGCGGTGATGGCTGGTGAGTTCTGAGGCTGGACGGTCGGGTGATTGTGGCGCTGGAGGCCGTGACAGGAGATAACTGCGAGAGGGGGAAAAGACAAGGATTAATTATGTGTCAAGTCGACAAACACTAGTAATCGTACGTAATTTCTCAATTACGAGAGCCAAACTACTGCTAGTGAAGCAGAACAATCTGGCGACAGGTAGAAGGCTGCCCAGCGTTTTTATCCAGAGCATATTATGAATGAAATTCAGCTGCATCGATCAGCGCTTCCAACATCCAGCAGCCCTGCCCAGCCTCTGTCAATGAGAACCACCACACAAACAAAACACAACCTCCACAGTTCGCTAAGACACACATGAAACCACCAACTACCACAATGAGGCCTGTCTCTCTTCACTTTGGAATTCCTGTTGCTATATATTCACGCATTCTTTATGTATTACCGTATTTTCCGCACTATAAGGCGCACCGAAAAGCCTTTAATTTTCTCAAAAACCGACAGTGCGCCTTATAATCCGATGCGCCTTATATATGGATCAATATTGGAT
>JAQMCX010000035.1:983913-994864 GCA_029814765.1 Acanthurus leucopareius | reverse complement strand
CAACAGAGTCCAGTTGCCTTGTCTTAATGACTCTTCAAGATAATCATGACCTGGATGAATGAGAATCTCTACAGACAGCCCAGGGCTACAAAACTCACTGGAATGGCATCTGGAATAAGGCAGAAATAGCAAACAATGGGAATCAACTCGAGAGTGGGGAGATCTGCTCGGAGGCGAACACACGGTGATGGGAGGCATAAACGCGAATCGTCTGGCACTAGAGTCAGAGTGTGAGTGGTTTTTTTGAAGTTTACTTAATTGTCAATGAGAGCCTCGCTCCCGAGCTGACCAGCCCCGCCTCTCTGCATAAACCTGCTAAATAAAAGGGAGAGGGAGAGAGGAATCAGCAGCAGGAAATAACACAAAATCAGAACCATGACACATTCATTTGTTCATTTTTTTAAAAACTTACATATGTGCATATAAAGTGTTTGGATGTTACATTGATATACTTTTTCCAAACCTTTAAATCACTTTAACTTTTTGTAATAATGAATTCTTGCTAAGTATTGTGCCATTTAATGCTAACAAATATGTCTCAAACATATGTAATAATGCATGATAAGAGATTATTCATCTACCTTTGGAGAGCAGCTACCAGATGCCATGCTGAGGTTGACCCTCATGTTCATAATTGCACACAATGTATTCGTAATGCTATGCAATCATACTAAATCACATGCTCAAGTGATTGAAGAAAAGGAAGGAGATATCCTAAAAGCTACAATAAGTCATTTAGAAAAATGACATTTTTGAATGAAGCTTTAAAAGGAAATCTCAAAAGCCTGCGCAAACAAATCCAGTAAAGTTCAAACATGACAAGCAGTTTGTAAACACAGGCTCAGCAGTCTGTACATAAATGGGACAACATCAGTATTGTTGTAGAAACTACAACACTAGACCACAGCTCTTGTGCCTAAAACAAACAGTAGTTAGAATTCACTAGTCTAATAAATGGCAGCAGATAAACATTGTAATGAGCAACATTTTTCCCTCCTAAGTATTAATTAAAACAATAAAAACAGGCTAACAAAACAGAAACCATAATAAGCAGCAGAGCTACAGCTACACACTAGCTCATACAGACCCACACACCAGAGCTTCTCACAGTAGAGCTGCTGTCCCAGCTACAACAGGTATCCACAGAGACTCTCTCCAAGAGTCATAAATGTGTCTCTAATGGTTGTCACAGTGCTGTCTAACAACCTATCACCAAAAGAGAAACACAAAGTCTAATGGTAGTGGCTATAAGCTCGTTAGCTATGATTACCAATTCTATGTTGCTGTCCTTACTACACTGGTCAGTCAGTCTTCATATGTCTTCTGACCCTCTAACACTTTTTGGCTGTGAGACCACATCTAGTGAAGTTGCTCTACAGCCTTTTCTGTTTCATCTTTAAAATATGTTTGGGGTGTGTACTGTGTGTGTGTGTGCGTTGGTGTGCATGTTTGTGTTTGTGTGCGTGCATGTGTGTGTGTGTGTGTGTGTGTGTGTGTGTGTGTGTGTGTTTCACTTAAAACAATGAAGGATGACGACAAAATTGCTGTTGTGTAGTAGGTAAAAAAAGTACTAAAGAAAAAAGTAGAAAAGAAAAGGTAGAAAGCATCCAGCACAGCAAAGTGTAGATGCTTCAGTGTGTGGACAGATTATAGAGCAGGATGGATTTAATAATGAAATGGGTTGTTCATAGCAGGTTCTCTGTATGGTTTTGTTTGTTCCAAAAATGATGCGTTGTAGTGTGTATGCTGCTTTATGGTTTGTGTATGGTTTTTAAGAGTATTTTAGTTTGCATTTGTGCATAGAGGTGTGTATATCTGTTTTTCGATCAGTCTGTGTGTTTAAAGGCTCAGTAATTTGACCCAAGGGAATGAGAATGTAGTAAAAGGCACAGGGCAAAGTTGCAGTGTGGGAGTCTGTATCGAACCCAGGCCATCTACCCACGATCCCTGCTGCATCCAATTTCAGCACCAACGCTTCCTGTTAAACCCCATCAAACAGACACACAGAGGCACAAAGGAAAACCTCATCTCCACAGGAAACTAATCCGCCGGTGTGCGCTGTAAGCTTGCCAGTTTTTTTTTTTTCTTTTTTTTTTTTTTATTAAAAGAAGTCATCACTCATTTCGCTAAAGATTAAAAGTATGACTAAATTGAGAAAATCCGCTTAGGAATTTTGAATTTTAATAGTGAGTTGGAGGGGCAGCTGGATGAGACGCCAAGGCTTGTTGGGAGCACAGACAGGTATGGGAGGTGAGATAAATTGAAAATATACATATTTGTTTTTGTAGCTGGATTTTCCATAACCATCAGACTGTTTTTCATTTTTAGTAAAAGCAGAGGGTGGAGGGGAGTTGGAAGCAGGAGGCCTCCCCATTAACATGTGGTAGAGGAAGTAGAAAATGGGAGAGCCTCAACTCGTAGTGTCCTGATTGGAGATTTCAGCTGCAGAGACAGGCATTTGAAATGACCTCCTGTGATTTTAATTGCCTTGCTGTTGGAAACAACGTGTTTCAGTGGGAGAATGTCAATTTCTTACCACCTTGGCCATGTGGGGTTGGTCAATATTCATCTCTATCTGCAGAAGACCACAGCCCTGTGTCAGCAGAGGAATCCAAATAGTGCTCACTGCAGAGCGATGTATTCACGGTTGTAGCGGCAGTGTCAAGCTGTTTTGTTGGGGGCAGTCCAACCACAGAAATTTCATGCAGAAAACCCTAATCAGGCAGATTTTGAAATGACCATTAGCTGCCAATGCTAATTTTAAAGATCTGTTCATCACCTGTAATGAGACATTTCAGTTCCCCTCAATTTTTAAATTTCCCCCTTTATTAAAGTTATTTTAAAAGTTTTCAAAGGTTAATTTATTTGGGTTGCAACAATTTTTCACATCTAATTTTGAATTGAATGTTCTCAGTGATTTAGGGATTTTCCTGAATAAACCTGTAACTATAACTACTTCAGCTACTAGTTAGTTTTTTAAGCTGTGCAGATAGCTGATTTTTCTGAGGAAAGCCTGCTGGAGCACTAGAGAGTGATGGTCCCAGAATGAAGACAACAAACCTAGCACTCTCTGCAGACAAGCTCGACAAGACAGAAGAGTGTTAAGCAAAAGGCTGGAAATTATGTCAGATTTACTTTTAACATTAGTTGTTGGCAAGAGCTTCACAATATAAAGGCTGCAAGTCAGTTGCTAAGGTTGACTTTTGATCGTTGTTTTGCAATTATGTAATATTATCTGGCCTGCTCAGTTATGTCTTGTGTTGTTTCACTTGTTTGTTGCCAAACTTGATTTTGATAAAAAAAAAATTGGCAGAAGGTATTGATTACTAGCTGTTTGGAGCAGATTGTGGCTAAAGAGAAAAGTGACATAGAAATGTTTATCATTTTAATATTTATTTTATTTTTTCTTCTGCTTTGGTTCTTGGTCAGACCACAGCAGTCAAAACAAAAAGTGTTTCAGCTCTCATTAATTTAAATCCTGCATCAAGGCTTTAAAGCCTTTGAATATAATCAGAAAGCCTTTGTCAAAATAAACTGGGGTTATTTTGTGTGAAGAGAGTTTAATTAGAGAGTAATTTTTTGAGCATTTGATTATGATTTGGCTGAATTTTGTTGAACTGGTAATAAAGCTATGCTTTCTGCTTGATAACTACCTTTGAATAACTACCTTGGTTTCAGATGGATTCACAGAGAAACAGATATTATATTCTGGAGCAGAGATTTAAAGATGCAGAAAAAACCAAGATTATCCACAAGGGCAGCATGAAAAGCCTAGATAGATTAGGTCAAAAATAAGCTGACAAGACAGTGCCACAGAACATGCCATACTTGTCACCAAGAAATACATGCCAAATCATCAGGTGTGTTGACACTGATGTCAAGTGTTGTGTATTTTTAATCCAAGCGGCAGCAAGATTGGCTCAGTTTCAGTCCTTATGCTAACCCATCTAACTATAAGGCAACAAATCTCTGTTTGTAAATATGTATGCATACATATCCTTCACATATCTGTGCAATGGTTCACCCAAACTTCACACCTGTTGGACGCATTGCTGAAGGTCCTTTGACATGCTTTTTCAAATTTGGTGCAATGTGCAGTTCACTGTTAATAAGCTTTAGATAAACAATGAAACAGGTCTGTGTGCAGCAGTAGGGGCTGTTATGCAAACAAAACATTTTCTCCTGTTGCAACTTCATAGTAAAAGAATTTTTAGGTTGCAACAGAAAGTGTATCATGTTCGTCAGTACTGACCTAGATAACTATTGTTAATCGAAAATGCATCTACAAAGCAGCAGTTATTTTGGGCATTTTTGATACAGTCTCTTTTGGAATATTTGATCTTAGTAAATCTATTTGTTATAAGCCCGTTTTTACTAGCCAGAATTAGCATACCAAATGTTATAACATTTTAAATGACATAGGGAAGTCCCATGCCAACCAAGCTAGATAGTTGGTGGTAGTAAACTAATAGCTCATACTCCAGTGTTGCTGTGTGTACTGTACCTAGCCATCCTAGCTGGCATCCACTAAAATTTTTTCATTTTAAGTGTATCAACCCATGCATCAATGTAATTGACAGTGTTAATTTAAAGCCTGTTAATAACAGAGAGGGTAGAATAAAGTTTGCCTCATCCTCTTGTCCAAATATGGAAATTTCGTACTCCATAAAAACTGAAATGGTGACAACCAAAATGCAAAATTCTTGTCTTCTTTAGAGGAAGGCCAGCAAGGCTGGATGGACAGAGCTTTGTACAGGAAAATGTTTCACATTATACTATTGGTCACCATCATCCTTTCCTAACCTTGATACTGCATTATTATTTTTAAAACTGTCCAAATTTTTGAATGAATCCACTATCAAGTTTATGGAAAGCACTAAATCTAAGTAAATGTAACTTGGGCTACAAACAATTCCTTTTACACAAATGAATGCAAATGAGTGATGCTTTTCAAACAGACTCTGTCTACGAGATATTTCAGGCACTGGTCTGAGTGCCTATGTCTTAGGTAATAATTATGCCAGCTCCCAGACCAAATGATGTATTATTTATTATGCAGTAACTCACTGCTTGCTCTTTCTCTAACTGCTGGCTGAGATGTGTGCCCCTGGAGTGGTCATTAATCTGATATCTGGCCAGCCTGGGCACAGCCCCTATGATCTTGACCCAATCTCAGATCCTAATCCAAGGAGGAAGAGGGCTGCAGGCCAGGATTTGGAGGCCACAGCTATCTCGCTTTCTATAATTGATAGGTTTTAGGCGATTATACGCTTCACATGATTACGATCTATAACGATGTATTGATTGGATTGTACTAGGATCAAGCTGGGCTGTTTTTCAAACCAGAGACACCTACACTTTCTTTCCATCATCAAGTAGCCAATTGTTGTAAATTGTGGTTTCAAGCTAATATGATTTTAAAATTAGGAAGACAGTCATTGAAATTGATGTAAAATATGATAGACAAACCTGCATGGGCATTGACACACACAGACACAAACATGTACATGTCATTATCTTTCAGTTGGGATAATAATTCCACAAACAGGTTCCTTCCTGAACTAGTCTAGCAAAGCAGACATGACACTTCCCGTATCTTTTTGTTGTTGTTGTTTGTTGTTACTTTTTATGTGTACAACCATTGCAATACCAAAAGTTGTTTGTCCAGAGAGTCTGAAAATATACACAGCTATCTCCATATTTAAACAAATATAGCACTATCCCCTTTCTACAGTGCTGTGCTCTCTACCAGAGTGCTGCTGTTTGGAACAGTTATGAAGACTTTTGGCTTCTGGTGTGGCTGGACAACCCATTTTAAGAACTAGACAAATTTGATTAGCTTACTGGCTTACTAGACCTTGGAGGTAATGCATAGTTTCGTTGTTTACCAACTAAAGCACAAAGTAGATGAGATTTGTTTTAAATTGCAATGCTCTTCAGATGTAAATGTTTTTATATTCTTGTCTGTGGGGGTTCTCAAGCTTCCTCCTGCAGTCCAAAGACATGATAGTCAGGTTAAATGGTAACTCTAAACTGCCCGCAGTTGTGAATGTGAGTGTGACTGGTTGTTGTCAGCCCTGTGATGAACTGTCAACTTGTCCAGTGTCCCTGCTGCTTGGCCAGTGTCAGCTGGGATTAGCTCCAGCCTTTCTATGACGCTGTTGAAGATAAACAGTTACAGATAATTAATGAATCCAAAAGTCCAGAAAATTGTTAATGTTATACATTCACAAAACAGTAAATATACAAGTGTCAAATCAAGGATTACTAAGTACAGATAACTTGAATAATTAATAATAATTAATTATTATTAATAATCTGAGTATATAATTATATAAAATATATAATTGAGTCTAGAAGTGAAAAAAAAATCTTTAGCTCTAAAATAAATAAATAAAAAACATTAAAACAGCAAAAAGTTAAATTTTGAATACAAATCAAATAAGTGCAGATGGTCATTCAAATTACTCAATAGATTACTTCTTACATATAACAGTGTATTTTACTGCTTAAAATTACAACCAGTACATTTGTGTGTGTGTGTGGGGGGGGGGGGGGGGTGGGGGTGGATTATGACATTAGAATATCTTTTTTTTTTTTTTTTTTTTTTAATTATAATATATTTTTATGGATGTAAAATGATACCCAAAAAGCAATCAAATGAATGAATAGTAACTGACAAAGAGATAAAAAAAAAATGTAACATTGGCAAGAAAAACTTGCTCACTCTCCAGGAAGAAGAGCTACACTGGTTAAAAGCTCAAAGTTACTGATCCAGCAAGTGAGGATGGTGATTTGGTGGTCAGGTGACTCTGACAGTTTGGTGTATTTGTATATCTACTAAACACCTCCAGCCCGCTTGCTCAAAATGACAACTAATCATATTATAAATACAAGTCTTCTGTAGATCAGAAGGTGGAGGGGGTTGTCCATTTACCAAAAGGTCTGTGATCCCTGACTTCTCCAGTCTGAATTTCCTTGGAAAGGAAACAGAGCCCACACTGGTTGCAACAGCTGTTTCTCTGTGTATATGAGTGCCTGATGAGCAAGTTCACACTTTCTTAAGAGGCACCTGTCATTTGTGCGTGAATGTGTGTCTAATTCAGTAAATACTAGCTCGTTTTGCAAACACGAAAAAAATGTCATAGCATTAATTATTTCTTCGTCATATATCTAGCTAGCTAGCTGGCTAGCTAGTAAACTAAAGGTTACATATGAAACACTTAGCATCCCCTCTTTTCCTATTAATCTATTTCACCAGCTGTGATCATAGCTGCCACTAATATACTTTCAGTTTGTTTAAGTGTATAAATGTTGCAAAATGCACAAATATGACAGTGTGTTTTAAATTCATAGTTATGCTGCAGAGCACAAAATCCCCTGTCTCTGTCTTCCCTCCCCCAAATTCGATAGATAGATAGATAGATACTTTATTGATCTCCAATGAGAAATTCACAAATTTCATCTATTTCAACAGCAATTCATGCAGGAAAAAAGAGGGGGAATTAAAGAAAAGCAGACAGAAACACTTCTTGCTCATTCCAACATTATGGTACATTTCCATTTTTCACCTGAGTCTTAATTTCCATTGAGTGACTGTCATCACCCTCTGGCAGTAATTAGGCATGGACTCTGGACAACAACAGACACACCAGTATAGCTCATCTTCAGACACAAATTACCTTTAGCTTATGGTAAGCAATATTCCATTGCCAGGCAACTTTTGCTGCTGATTAGCAATTAGCCCAAACTCGAGGCAGCCAAAGCACTAATGTTTAATTTGCTCCTCTAATGATATACGCCTTGTGGTGCGCGGGGGGGGGGATGAAAGGGGCTTAGAGACATATGGATTTCTACTTAATTCCTTTTCATTTACGACCTGACAGGCCTGCAGGTAGGAAAGGAAGGAAATTTCTTTGCGATTAGTAACGGCTGCTCCTCAAAGGAAAAGCAGCAAGCAATTGCTAAGAAGGTGCACAGACATACAGACACACGCAAAGACACATACACACACGCACGCATGCACATACACACACCCACTGTTTCATTTCTGGGTCCTTCCCAACACACTCAGTGGCCCAATTATTCACAGTGAAGTTTGAATAATAACAGGATTTTCTCTGAGAAAATAGAGTGATTACTGTGCATGTCTCCTTCTTCTGTTAGGAGACGCAGTTGCCCTGAATATGAGCTAAACATACCTGGAAAGCTATTACAGAGACCTCTCTAGTAAATGGATTCATGCAAGTTGTCACTATGATGATGCTGTTTCAGCTCTGATGCCTGTGGACTTTGGAAAGATCAGTAGGAAATAAGGGAAGTGACATCAATAAATTGCTGAATATATGATTATTATAATTTCTGGCAAATAAAGTGATTTGTAAACTTTGGGATCAGTCACTAAGAGGTGACATCTTGTGCAATGACAGAGCTCATTTCAGTCTAAAGTTCAAGCAATTGTTTCTTTTTTTGGGTTATAGATACAGCAGTAGCAGTTAAAATGAGCTCTTGCTGACTTGTGCTGAGAAACTGTGTGTTGTATGAGGCAGCGGCTTTTTGACTTCTTACACCTTCACTGCAGAGGCTCTGCTTGTTTGCTAACACAAGCAGGCAGTGTCAGAGAAGACTCCAATAGCTCCCACAGGACTGCTATAATGTAGGGCGTATTCCTATTTAAACTAAAACGTGGTAGTGGGCTGGACTTGATGTATCAGGTGGACTGGACAAATCTCTAGTGTGTTGTGTCTGTAACAAGGGCTTGTTAAAAACTGCAATCGGTTCTGTGGGAATAGCCCCTCTCCCCTAGGGGTTAGGGACTCTTTCTTAATGAAGCTGGAGGATGAGGCTCGTTATGTGCTGCTGCCTGTTATGCAGCAGGCCAAGACTCTCTCTCTCTCTTTCACCCTTTTTTTCCTTCACTTGCTATGGTGTGGCAACTGTAGTGTGAACCATTTTGGACCCTCTTTTTTCTATTTAACTACTCCAGCATTATAGCTGTTTCAGAGGGGAGTGATTTTGATAAGATGTGGCACTGCAGAAGTTTGGAATAAATAGAGGCAGTCAGGGCCCTTGGTGAGGGTCCACAGTTTGGACAGCTGTAGTGCTTAGATGGTGACAGTAACAATAAGTTGAGTCTAGTGGGTCATTAGAGCTGTAACAGCGACCATTACTCAAACACTGGCCTCAGACTTCTTAGAGGATTCTTTATAGCATTGGAACAAAAAAAAAAAAATCAAAAATGGAAGCACAACAGGCTGCAGTGTTTTGTTTTTTTTTTTAAAACTCCATATGAATGCAACATATACACATTTTGCATATTTAGAGACATGAGATATTGTTTGTTTAAGATTTATATACCATGGCTACAAAGTATGCTCTGCAGGAGTCTGAAGAGAGGATGCGCTTTTCAGATAATCCATACAAGTTTGATTAGTATTAAAGATTATTTAATAATAAAAATCTGGCATAGGAGGAATTTGTTACAAATATATTAGAACTATACTGTACAATATAATTAATGAAGGTATAAAGAATTCTTTTATAATATTCATGTTTTGGTATATGATTATATAAGTCTCTTTCATTTTTATGTATTGAAAGTAGAAAAAATATTCTGTCATCTCATGTAAGAAATTTGATATATTTATTCATTATGTATATTTGTGTTTTTTCTCATCTCTCAGTCAAGGGCCAGGCTAATTTGAAATAAGGATGATGTCACAAACTTTTGAGTACAGATCAGGAGTTTTGTGTCATATGTTAAACAAAAGTTGGACCCATGTAAACAACAACTCAGGGAAGTAATAACGAAAAGCGAGCTTTCTCAAAAAAAGCAGTTACAAACCAGAATCAACCCAGAGAGCAAGAAGGCTAACAGAGAGATCTGAAAAACAATTAAAAAATAACAAAACTTAAAATAAAACAAAAAACCAGGAAACAGATGGGTGTACTATGGAGTGAGATTATTAATTAGGTATGTTGTGTCTAAAACCAGACTTTTCTGTGGTACAAAGACAGCTCTCTTTCAACCCAACTACATCAGCATGGTAACTTATGCTGCAAACCTAAACTGCTCCAGACCAGGTTCAGAGCTATCGGCTGAAAAACCCCATTAACCAATCAGCTCCATTGAGAGAAGTGATGCTCTAATCAATCAATGGGGAATACACAGTTTTAGCTATGTCATTAAGCAAACTTGGTGATCATAACATTACATTAGTAATAACACTAAAGGACGCTCTGCAATTACAGAGGCACCTACTGTTTGTAACACATTACATTTTTTCAGTATAGGAAAATCAGTGATGCCGAAAATCTAATCATTAAAATGATTGTATTTAGGCCTACAGAGTTGTTCTTGCCCCGACTGAACTACTGAATGTTTTCTAAGTGACAATTTTATCGTGCTGGCCATAAAAGAAGCCTGCACAAACAATTCAAACAAACAGTTGACATTTCAGATGTGTTTTCATGAGTTGGAAATTTACCTACATATGAAATATGGTGTTACATTTCAAACTATGACATTACCACTTTGGTTTATGTTGTTAATGTTGGTTATGATATGCTGAAGTCTGTTTTTACACAGCTGTAATAATAGGCCTACATTGATATAAAACAAATACCAGTATATTAATTAATATATATTATATATATATTAAATATAATATTCAGTCAAAAAAAATCGTTCCATTTTGATTTTTCCAAAAGCCGATGCTTTTTTTTGTTTAAGCTTTTTACAACAAAATGTTTTAATGGTTTTAATACTATGCCTGTTATGCCAGAGGTGGGCAGCCATCTGATGGGACTGGTTCGTTCAAGAGGGAGAGAAAGAGCAAGAGGCAGAGAGAGAGAGTGAAAGAGGTAGGGGGAGTAATAGACACCGGGCGAGCGGGGGGGGGGGGGGGGGGTGGGGGGGGGAAAGAGGAAAAAGGACAGAACAGAAAAAGAA
>JAQMCX010000035.1:962088-977078 GCA_029814765.1 Acanthurus leucopareius | reverse complement strand
CTACATGTAAAGTGTCTTGAGACAACTTTGTTGTGATTTGACGCTATATAAATAGAATTGAATTGAATTGAATTGAAAACTGCCACTGATAACTTTACCTGTTACCTCCCTGTGACACTTGTCATGTCCTACACTCCAACTCCACCAATGGACTGTGCCTGCTCCAGTCCATCACAACCTAGGCAGTTTTACTGTGATCAACCTCATGCCAACTGCTATTCCTGCAAGACACCAAACCCTCTCACCCTCACAGTGGTTTAAAAATGATAAAATGGTGTGTTGAAGGAAAAGAATGGACAGGAAATGTGGACTGGGTCATATCATACCAGTCATGAGAGTCCTCACTGCACCACCAGAGGTGCAAATTGTCAATTGCGATTTACTCACACACACACACAAATGTCATTGAAGAAGACTTTTTGGTGCTCTCGTTGCAAGTCATGAAGTTATGGTAGCGTTGAATCAAACAAAAGACCTTTCCAATGCAGTTGCAGAAGATTTGCCAACTCTACTGTGAATGGCACATCTGTGCTCTCACACAAAATGACTGCTGTAAGAGTGATGACATTGTAAAATCACGCTGCACTGGATTACTTTCTGTCTTCTCGAGGAGGAACAGGTGCTTTCATTTGGACTGACTGTTGTACGTTTATACTTGACCAACATGATACTAGGAAATAACTAGAAATAACCAGAAACTAGTTTAAAATCATGGTCATCATCAGAGACAAAAAAAAATTATGTACTCAGCTGAAGCCCAACCTTTTCAACTAGCAGAAGACAATCCTGATTTTGTTGGAGATAGAAATTGATGTTAAATGCCAAACCTTTGATTTAACCCGAAACCTGATTGTTTTCAAACCTTCCTTGACCTGGACTATGAGGATTTTTCTTCAACAGTACACAACCACAGTGAGTACAGTAGATCACAGTTGACGTAGAAAATGCTAAAACGATGATTTACAATTGATCATTGTAAGCAATTCTATGAGTGTATTAGACTTTAAACTTCTCTTTTTTAATCTCTGATTGTGACCTAAACCAATCCAATTATTTAAAAAACATTTTAAAATAAAAGAAATCTTAAAAAAGTTTAGGGGAGGTCACAGTGTCCGTAATAAATGTCATGACACACTGGCTAAGGGGAGTGGTAGATGAAGAAATCCACCAGTCATAAATATATTTTAGCAGCTAAACAGTGTGCAGAGCAAGTATAACTCTAGCATTTATTTTTAAAATTGCTGCAGTATATGAAGTTTAAAATTATCACAGACTTTAATGCAAGAATTTTGTGGAGTTTTGCAGATAAAAAGTTAAAAAGGATATTTTTTACTTGCCTTCACAGATTCAGTTCCTAATTTTAAAATGTGCACAAAGACATCAGTGCAGAGAGGATTAAGGAGAAATGATCTGCTGGTGAAAACATGTCCATTTACATTTCCTGCCAAATCTCACCTCTTGGTCTCCTATGTAAAAGAAAGCCCCTGAAGGCTGAAAATGTTTTAGTTAGGTCTTGTTTATTGATTGCAGTTACACTAAATATACTCTGAACTACACTTTTCTATCTGAACTTCATGCAGTCTACGGTGACTGACCTCCTCTTCTTTTCTGTCCATTCAGAGATGTGAAGGACTTCAGGGTCACAGCTGTGGGCCACCTTTATTATCAGGTCATGACTACCTGTGGCTGTACTGCCAAGGACAGGATAAGGGTCCAAAGCTCTCCATCACACTGATAAGGAAAGGTCAGTGCGCTCAAGTCATCTTGCTGCCAGAGGCTGGTGAACACATCTGACAGTATGTAGTGATACTTCTCCATTTTAAGAGGCCTCAGACAAGAACTGACAATGGGGGTGTGGTGCAGGGGGATTCAATGTCAACACAAATGACCTATTTATATAGTGGGTTTAGTGTACAAATACACATACTCTTCATATTTTACATTTGGTAATTTATTTTTACCTCATTTAATGGATTTCAGTCATAAAAAGTTATGTTAGATCGAAACAAAGCATTTTTAATATATTTAAAAATAAGAGAAAAAGCCCTCTTACATATTTACATACATTCTCACTCCCACACATACATTACCCTTTCACATTTATATATATTATTGTAACAGTAGTTTATTTTCATCTGTACACCTGCATAATTTATTGCTCATATTTATATGTTCTACACTCACATCCGTAGCCTACATGTGTTCATTTTACAAGTTCATACATTATTCCCTCATGAGCATAGTCAATGTGTATATTTAATATAAGAATATGTTTGTTTGATCAAAATTTATGCCAGAAAAGAATGTATGCATGTGACAGAAAGTAATTTGGAAAAGGAAGGAGTATAGTGGAATCAGAAGGCAGGTTATTTATCATGCTGTGATTGGCTGACAAGCTTGAGCAGAGACCAAAAGTACATCTCAATACTCTTGTTATTTTCCTTGCTCCTTACTTAAACAAGAATTAGTTCTGGGCCACCAAGTTGTAGGACATCCCAAAACCTCTGTCTGCTTCTACTTCTTTTCAACCAAACTTTCTGCTCTAAAGAATGAGACCGGGGGGTGAGGAGGGAGGTCATTTTTTTTTCCCTCAGTAATTCAGACTTAAACTGACTCCAACTCACTGGAAGTCTATCAACTGTACCAAATGATCAGCTATCAACACAGTGTAAAAGTGGGCCAATTCAAAGCACAACCCATAGAGTCAATTATAACCGCAATTATGAGAAATATAGCAGGTTGAATTACCCAGAATTATTCTTACAGATTTGGTTAAGATAAAACGAAGAGCTGCATAATTAGGATTAGCAAAACACTGCAATCAGTGGAGGCCGTGCTGACTGTTATTTCTAGATGGCACACAAAAAGTGGCTTCCTCTGTGAAGTCACACAATTTTTGACCCAACTAACCATGCCAACCTCTTCCAACTTGCCAACCGGCCAATGACAGCAAGGTTACTGGTGGCACTGACTAACCCCCCGACAAAATTTCTTTTCTCTATTCAGATGCCACTAAGTTTAGCCAGAACTCACATATGCAAACCAATATTTCTCCCAATCCTGAACATCCATCCCTGCCTCACTATGTTATTCCTGATTAACCGTAAATGAACAAATATTTTCCCTGTAATAACCAGGTTAGATCCCCATTTAATTAAACTGGCTCATTATGTTGCTCCCTGATTAGTGGAAGAGAATCAATTATTCAATTCACAAACATGGGCCGCAGGAGCTGAAATTGCACAGCGAGCTGCTTATTTAATTCCAAGGACACTAATTAGCTACAAAGCAAGCAGTAACTTTCCTTCTTTTTTCTTCCTCTTGTGCCTTTTTTTCTAATTAGCACAAATGCTGGACACATAAAGTATGCAAGGAGAGGAGGAAGAATCACATGCTGGGCTGTGGGTGGTGTTTTAGGAACAGGGATAGGAGATGGGTGTGGTGGGTCAATCTTTGCCTTATTCAGTTGGATTCCCCTTTAGTTAGTGAGGTCAAGACGGAGAAGCTGGCAGGAGGGAGCTTATTTACTGATATGTAGATCAGGGAGCCTAAGCATTCAGGAAAAGACCCCAGGGATTTGTGGATGTGTTGAACCAGGGCTGCTTACTTTTGTTCTCTCCAATCAAACAGCAGGCAATTATCCGAATTATTGACAGCAGATTTCTCATTTCAACTGCAAATTAAGGCTATCAATAAAGCTTTCTGATGCAAAAGTGACTAATTAACCAACAGAGTAGAGCACTGAAGCCTTGATATAAATAAATATATGAAGAAAAAACCTCCAGTCGGCTGCATGCTCTGGAAACACAGGGGAACTAATTAGTTTAATTATCAAAACAGCTAATTAAAATTACACAGTTGCCTAATTAGTTCTGTGCTTCTTGCTGTCTCCTTTTCTCTTTTTTCTAAGTTGCCCTCTCACTCTTTAATTGACAGGTTGAAGTTAAATATAAAATAGGCGGAAAGTATGTGTGTTTGTGTGTGTATGTGTGTGTGTGCGTGTGTGTGTGTGTGTATGTGTGTCTGGGCTGGGGGGGTTTTTCTATGCATTAATGCTCAAAAGGAGGCAGGAGGACACAAACATCTCAGAATAAATATTTGTTAATGTTATGCCATTATAATGGAGAAATAGATGAGGAGTTGTCTTTTTGGTAGGATGGTTCAAATTTGTCTTGTGCTGTTTTTACTTTTTGAAAACAAATCCCATTAAAAGAACAAAAACTAACAATAAATGTATCTTTCATACAAGCACTATGCATACTGTATATCAAAGCAAAAAAAAATCTTTTTCCTCTGTGCCAAGGCATTTGCTACTCTGTTTATGAACATAGTTTGAAATAAAAAGTTGAGTAATAATTATGTAACTTTGTAAGCTATTTGTGCAGTGATTTTCTCAAACATGGAAGAGACTGTCTGCTCTGCATCTTTTCTCATAATTTCAATCAGTCAGTGATTTTATGTAATGTAAATATATATTCTTAAGTACTGTACTTAAGTACAAATTTTTATAGGCTTACATTTTTCAGAGAAATACTAACCGCAATAGTTTCTAGTTGATCCTTAGATTTAAATTTGATGAATATGATAAGGTTATAAAGTACAACACACTGTTAAAAAATAAATCAGTGGTTCCAAACACTGCTTTATGACCCACTTCTATTAAGCAGTATCTGTTTGTGTTCCATTCTTACTTGTTCAATTTCAATACAACATTTGACTTATTTCCTCTTTTCTATCCAATAATCTCAAAACCCTTTACATTTATCTTGGGACCACTTGGAAGGGCCCAACTTCTCAGCTTGTAACCAGTAGTTTTATGAGTGTATATAAAGTTGTTAAAGCAAACTCCACCTCATTGCTACTAGTAATGTCTTTTATTGTGTCAGTCATAGGCACATATTTTCTACAAAACAAGTACTTTCTCTTTTAAGACTCCCCTCCAGTGAACACCGAGATTTTTTTTTTGTTAACCTTACAATATGTCATTTTTGCCCTTGAGGTCATTTAATCAAAATAATGAAAACAAAGCAGGATGAAGTTTAGTCACTCAAATGCATATTGCACACAAAGAAGTTTCCTTTAGTACTTTCTGTAAGAATGTGACATTTCATTTGTTGATTAAAGATGAAGGTGAGCAGGTACAGTTCACCTGTAAATGAGTTGCAGTTAAAAGTATAGTACAACCATTCATATTATGTAAGAGCAGGGATTTAGAGTGATATCTCGGCCCTTTAGAGGTGCTACAAGACTTTTTTTTAAGGTAAAAGCTTCTAAATAATTATTTTTCAGGAACAGAGATAAGTTTAGGGCTTGATCTATTCCAGAAAAGGAATTTTGGTACTAGAGAAAAATTTAACTGTATTTTCATTTAGGCATTATCTTAGATGCAAGACTTTTATTGTAATGGAATATTTCTATGTCTTGTAACTGGACGGAAATGAAAATTGTTATGTCATTGTTATGAATCGTCAGACCAAAAAGATGGATCTAGCAGAATCAGAAAAGTTGAAACGAGCGCTTTCCAGCCAGGCGGCTAAAGTGAGCCAGCACGAGACCTCCCTACACCAGATCATGGAACACTTGCAACAGCTGACCGCAAGCGTGGCGCAGCTAGGTGGACAACTCTCCACCATGAAAGACCAGTTGCTTCCACCAGCGGGATCCTCCTCCTCCTCCCACCACTCACCTACTGACCCAACCACCAGCCCAGCGCCTCAAGCCAGAGAACCATACATCCCAATACCAGTCAGGTATTCAGGAGACTTAGGGACCTGTGCTCAGTTTCTCCATCAGTGTTCTCTAGTGTTTAGCCAGAAACCTAGCACATATAACACACATCAGTCAAAAATGGCATTTGTCATGAGTCTACTCACCGGACAGGCAGCCGCATGGTCACTAGCCATCACCACACAACAGTCAGACATTCTCACAGACTAAACGCTGTTCACACAGGAAATGAAACGGGTTTTTGATCACCCAGTGAAGGGTGGACAGGCTATGGGACAATTATTGGACTTGCAGCAGGGCAGTGAATCAGTTTCACAATATGCCGTAAAATTCTGCATATTGGCAGCCGAGAGTGGGTGGGGGGATTCGGTACTTCAAGCCATATTTTTAAAGGGGTTAACTAGTGGAATGAAAGAAGAGCTAACACTCAGAGATGAAAGTCCATCCCTAAACCACCTTATAGATTTGGCCATTAGACTGGACAATAGAATGAGGGAACGGAGTAGGGAGAGTTTAGAGAACAGAAGACGGCGCTTTTCAACAGGAAAGCAACTCAGATCCTCGGACTCCCCACCGGCACTATGCAGCATCACCCACAACGCTCCCGAGCAACAACCAGAACCCGCCTCCCGTCGGACGAACCCATGCAGCTGGGAAGGACGCGCCTGACCCCAGCTGAGCGTCAGCGAAGGATGCAGCAGAAACTCTGCCTCTACTGCGGTAAGGAGGGGCACTTCCTCAAACTCTGCCCGGAGGTGCCAAAAGGCCAGGCTCACCAGTGAACGGGAGGACCCTGGTGAGCCGAATTTCCACCTCCTCTGCATCTCGTATCCAGGTGGCAGGTACGATTCACGCTCCACACCGCGCTCATCCGGTTCAAGTCCTGGTGGACTCGGGCGCGGATGACAATTTTATAGACATTGACTTTGTTAAAAGACACAATTTAGCGGTGTACGAAATAGCCTTACCAAAAGAAGTACACGCTATTGATGGAACATTATTGGAGACTGTAACACATAAAACTGAACCTCTCGAGCTAGTCCTGTCAAAGAACCATCATGAGTTTATAGAACTGTTTGTTATCACCTCACCACTAACTTCTGTTATTCTGGGAATTCCTTGGTTGAAAAGACACAATCCCCATATAGACTGGACGACAGCCACCATCCAGAGCTGGAGCACACACTGTCACGCACACTGTCTCAAATCAGCAGTTCCGGCGAGGACCGCCGACGCCCTCTCTCCTCCAGAGGAAATAGATCTGACTATGGTACCCCCTGAGTATCATGATTTAAAAGAGGTTTTCAGCAAAACCTCAGCAAGCACACTTCCACCTCATAGACCATACGACTGTGGAATTGACTTGCTCCCCGGGGCTCCGCTCCCCACCAAGCGGTTATATAATCTCTCCAAGCCGGAACGAGAAGCTATGGAGAATTATATGACTGAATCAGTGGCAGCTGGGTTGATTCGTCCTTCCTCCTCTCCTGTAGGGGCAGGTTTTTTCTTTGTGGGAAAAAAAGATGGATCTCTACGCCCCTGTATTGACTACACAGGTTTAAACGAGATAACCATTAAAAATAAATATCCTCTTCCACTAATAGACTCTGCTTTCAGCCCCTTGCAGGAGGCCAAAATCTTCACCAAGCTGGATTTGAGAAATGCCTACCTCCTGGTTAGAATTTGTGAGGGAGACAAATGGAAGACGGCGTTCAACACGCATCTGGGGCATTTCGAATACCTAGTCATGCCATTCGGTCTGACCAACGCCCCCGCCGTTTTTCAAGCCCTCGTAAATGATGTATTAAGAGACCTTTTGAACAGAGTAGTTTTTGTTTATCTAGATGATATTTTGATCTTTTCACATTCTCTCGAAGAGCATGTCCAGCACGTGCGTGATGTCCTGCACAGACTGTTAGAGAACAAGCTTTATGTTAAAGCCAAAAAATGTGACTTTCATGTTGACTCTGTGAGTTTCCTAGGTTACGTGGTGGAGAGCGGACAACTTAGGGCGGACTCAGCCAAAATAGAAGCCGTTAAAAACTGGCCAATCCCCTCCACTCGCAAGGAGCTGCAACGCTTCCTAGGGTTTGCAAATTTTTATAGGAGATTTATAAGAATCTACAGTCGAATAGCTGCACCTCTGACACAATTCACCTCTAGTAAGGTGAGTTTCACCTGGTCAGAGGCAGCTAACACAGCTTTTGAACGCCTAAAAACCATGTTCACTAACACCCCTGTGCTTATCCACCCAGATCTCGAGCAGCAGTTTGTGGTCGAGGTTGATGCCTCGGACTCCGGGGTCGGGGCCGTCCTCTCCCAATGCCTGCCTGCGGACAAGAAGCTCCACCCCTGCGCTTTCTTCTACCGTCGCCTGTCTCCAGCGGAGCGGAACTACAACGTGGGGAATCAGGAGCTTTTGCCGGTGGTGTTAGCACTGCAGGAGTGGCGGCACTGGTTGGAGGGGGCTGCTCAACCTTTTATCATTTGGACTGACCACAAGAACCTGTCATACCTCTGCACAGCTCGGCGGCTAAACTCCTGTCAGGCTCGTTGGGAGCTTTTCCTGGGCCGTTTTCGTTTCACTCTCACATACCGCCCAGGCTCGAGAAATGTGAAGCCAGACGCCCTCTCATGGCAGTTTCCCCTGGAAGGAGGGGAGTTCCCCAGCGAGACCATCCTCAGATGGCAGGTGGAGCGAGAAGTCCAGGAGGCCCTCCAGAGTCAGCCGGCGCCTGATGGTTGTCCCCCCGGCCGGTTGTTTGTCCCTGAGTCTGTCAGATCCTCAGCGCTCAACTGGGGACACGCCTCTCAGATAGCCTGCCACCCAGGAGTTCACCGGACCCTCGCCCTGGTGCAGCAGCGTTTCTGGTGGCCGTCCATGGCGGCCGATGTAAGGACTTTCGTCGCTGCATGCACCGTTTGTGCCAGAAACAAATCCTCGCATCGTCCTCCAGCAGGCCTCCTTCAACCCCTACCCATCCCACCACGCCCCTGGTCCCACATCGCAGTGGATTTTGTAACTGGTCTTCCGTTGTCCGAAGGTAATGACACCATTTTAACTATTGTAGACTGCTTCTCCAAGGCGGTTCACTTTGTCGCCCTCCCCAAGTTACCCTCCGCCTTGGAGACAGCAAACTTGTTGGTCACACACGTATTCAGACTGCACAGCATTCCCCAAGATATAGTGTCAGACAGAGGTCCCCAGTTCACGTCACAAGTGTGGAAAGCCTTCTGTCAAGCTTTGGGGGCCACCACCAGCCTCACCTCTGGTTACCATCCGCAGTCCAATGGACAAACAGAGCGGGCCAATCAAGATCTGGAGACCGCATTACGCTGCGTCGCTGCCCGACTCCCCTCCTCCTGGGCTACTCACCTCCCTTGGGTTGAGTACACGCACAACTCCCTGATCAGCTCCACTACAGGTATGTCACCCTTCATGGTTAACTCTGGTTTCCAACCCCCCTTGTTTCCCACCCAGGAGTCCGATGCGGCCGTACCATCGGTCAGGGACCAGTTTTGCCGGGTCAGGAAAATATGGTGAGAAACACAAGCTGCACTTGGGAGGACAGCAGAGCGGAATCGGCGACTGGCGGACCGCCGTCGAACCCCAGCTCCCGACTACAGGGTAGGACAACAAGTGTGGCTTTTGACACGAGATCTTCCGCTCCAGACTGAATCACGCAAGATGTCCCCAAGGTTTATTGGCCCAAACACAATAAACAAATTTATAAATCCTAGTGCCGTTTGTTTCAGCCTCCCCTCCTCACTTAGAGTTCATCCAGTGTTCCACGTCTCTTTACTGAAACCGGTTACTGAAAGCCCTCTCCAAACCCCAGCTCCACCACCGCCACCCCCACGTCTCATCGAAGGTCACCCAGCTTACACCGTAAACCGGATTTTGGACGTCCGCAGGCGGGGTCGAGGATACCAGTATCTAGTAGACTGGGAGGGGTACGGTCCCGAGGAGCGGTCTTGGATATCCTGCTCCCTCATACTCGACCCACAGCTGCTGCGGGATTTTTACAAGAGGTATCCGGGTAAGCCAGGTAGGACGCCAGGTGGCGCCCATTGAGGGGGGGTACTGTTGTGGTTGTGTTGTTTGCCTGTTCAGTAACGTCTCTCTCTCTCTTCTCTTCAGGGCGGCGCAGAAAGGCGGGGCCGAGCTGCTCGAGAGCAGGTTAACCAGCCACACCTGATTGTGATGAGCAATCAACCGGCTTCTTAAGCCGGCTCCAAACGATCTTCGTTGTCAGACGACTCACTGGAAAAACCGCATCATATGTGTCTATCCCTGCTCTCGAGTAGATCTCGCTTTCTCGTGTTTCTAGAGTTTTTTGTTATTTCGATTATACTTGTCTATTTCTAGTGAGTTTTTTTCCTCATAGACTTTTAGTTTTGCCCGTCGTGGCCTTTTTGTGTTTGTTTTTTCTGTGAGAGTTTTTTTCCCTGTCGTGGTGATTTTGAGTTGTTTTTTTTATTACCCCGCAAGGCGCCTTTTGTTATCCTTTGGTAATGAATAAACTTCAGTTTACTATAATTCTGCACTTGGGTCCTGACTCCTTCGTTCAGAACGTAACAGAAGAGGAGAGTAAATGTCTTACTAACATTTGGTCTGAAGACTTTATTAAGGACCAACTAGAAAAAACTCATAAAGCTACTATCAAACTACAAAACAAGACATTTTCAACACGCTGACGTCAGACGCCAACAAACCAATCAGACTTTACATGACAAACCTACGTCACATCATCATCAAGTTCGTGGGTTTCGTGTCTCTGTGCTTTACTCTGTTAGTCCGTTTGCAAAGAATAAATTGTCACCTGCATTGAACATGTGACTCACAGGCATCAGTGACCTCAACATCAGGTGTGTGTGTGTGGAGTCTCAGCGTCAAAACAAGAAACCGACAGAAAACTCTGATTCACATCATCGTTTCCTCATCAGAGTCCAGTTTGACTGTGAATACGATTATTTTTTACACTTGCTGAACGTTTACTGTAGTTTCTCAACAATCTCAGTTTTAAGCTTTTTTTTAAAAGACTGTGATGTTTCAGCCGACTGACCACACACACACACACACACACACACACGGACACACACACACACACACACACAGACACGGACACCATCTATCTATTATTCAGCCACGTTCACACATGTGAGTGCGGCGTTGCTGCAGACTCGCAGCCCTTCTTGGCTTCCCAGTGGCAGGTTTCTATTTAAAGTCCTGGATGTCGGACCTTCCCAGCGGCACATGAATGCAGCATCGTGGCTGCAGCTTTTTGAGGGAGGAATTTGTGCTGGAAAGCGATTTTAGGGGGACGTTTGCAGCGCTGATGAAAAATACTGAAGGTTTTTTGTATGATTTACTATCAAAAGAGTTCATTAAGCCTCTGAATGATTTTTAGTTTGATGGGATGAAAATGTTAAAAGTTTCCGACGTGACAGGATGTTGTGAGTGTCAGGTGCTTTACCTTGTGTTTTCCTTCCCACAATGCAGTGTGGTCAAATGGATACTAGAGTTTTTTCCCTGAGTAGGAAAACATCTGGATATTTTACTTTGTTTGCATATTTCACAAAGTATTTGGCCGAATGTCCCGTAAGTGTATCAGCTGGTTTCAAACACAGTTTGTGTTTTTCAGGAGCTTGATAAGTGAGAGTGGCATGAAGTTTGAACTGGATCTTGTCCTGTGTTTCATCTGTTCTGTCACTGTTTCTAACTGCATAATCAGGTGAGCGTTTTGAATTATTATATCGGTTTTGGCTGTGAGTTCGTTCGTAGTTCGGTCAGAGTTTCTCCTCCAGGATGAATGGCGTCTGCCAAGACGCCGCCTCCATCGATCCAACAGGGAGTGCGGATAGTCACTCCGGCCGGTACCATTACCGAGGAGGAGGTACTGCTGGCTGTCGGTGAGCAGGTAGGGTATGATAAGATATTGTTTGCATCCCGGATGAATAAAGCAGTTGTGGTGTTTTTGATGAATGAGACTCTGGTCTATCAGCTGATCAAGAGCGGTGTGTTCAGGACTGCAGGACTTATTTGTGCAGGTTTCCCCGCTGTCGGTGCCTTCCACGTGGATAACTGTATCCAGTGTTCCGCCGTTCATTAGTAACAATTTGTTAGAGAATGAGCTCTGTCGGTTCAGGAAAATGGCAAGTGGTTTTAAAAACGTAAGTTTGGGGTGTAAAGACCCCAAACTGAAGCATGTGCAGTCTCTGCGCAGACAAGTGTTCATGTTCCTGGACTCACCCACTCAGACTATAGAGGTGTCCTTCAGGGTCAAACACGGTAAGGGTTCCTACATGGTCTATGCGAGTTCGAGAGAGATGAAGTGCTTTGAATGTGGCGATGTCGGACATAAATGCCTTGTGTGTCCACACAAGCAGCAGGAAGTAGTTGGCGCTCTTTCTGACGCAGGAGGCTCAACCCGCACAAAAAAGGTGATTTGGCTTTGCTGAAGAATTGGAGGCCAGTTGCTTTGCTCTGTTTAGGCTATAAAATACTGCCTGGAGCTTTATCAAACAGGCTCAAGGAAGTGCTTGGAAACATTATCCAAGCAGACCAGAGCTACGGTGTTGTGGACAGGACGATCATAGACAATATTTTTCTCATCAGAGATATTATTGATGTGTGTAAATATTATAATGTAAATACAGTATGTTGTCTTTGGATCAGGAGAAAGCTTTTGATATGGTGGATCACTCTTATTTGTTTTCAGCACTCAGAGCTTTTGGTTTTGGTGACAGGTTCACGTCTTGGTTAGGTTTACTGTATTATAATGCACAGTGTTCGGTGAAAATGGGGGCGGGGCTGAGCCGGCCCATCCCTGTACGGCGGGGCATAAGACAAGGATGTCCCATCTCCGGCCAGCTGTACAGCTTGGCCATTGAGCCTCTGCTGTGCAGGTTGAGGGGTCGGCTCAGTGGGCTCTCCTTGCCCGGGTCCTGCGGCCTTGAGCGTCCCCTGGTTCTTTCTGCATATGCAGATGATGTAAATATTTTCGTGTCTGGTCAGGAGGATGTTCGAGGTTTGCAGGACACGCCGTTCCTATATGAGAAGGCCACCTCTGCACGGGTGAACTGGGGGAAGAGTGAGACACTTGCTGGGTGAGTGAAGGGACTTGGCAATTCCCAGTCTGCCTGGAGGGCTTGAGTGGGGGAGGAAGGGGATGAAAGTATCGGGAGTTTTTCTTGGAACTGAGAGTTTTGAACTAAAGAACTGGGAGGGAGTTAAGGAGAAAGTGAGCGCTCGGTTGTCTAAAAGGAAATGCTTGCTATCCCAGTTGTCGTATAGGGGTAGAGTTCTGGTTGTCAATAGCTTGGTTGCCTCGACTCTCTGGCACAAACTCATCCCTCTGACACCACCGAGAAGACTGATGGAGGACATCCAGAGGGCAATACTGAACTTTTTCTGGTCAGGACAGCACTGGATCCAGGCGGCAGCTCTCTACCTACCTGTAGCTGAAGGAGGCCAGGGACTGGTGAATATAAGAGCGAAAATTGCCTCATTCAGACTGCAGACAGCCCAAAGACTGCTTTACAACTGTGGTCCCAGTTGTTTGGGAACTGCTCGACTGCTCCTGGGAAAAGCTGGGAATATGGGGCTCGGAAAACAGCTTGCTGCGAACTGAGGACCTGGACCTGGCTGGGATCACCCCTTTCTACGTTTCGGTCCTGCAGGCCTGGAAAATTCTAAAGGAAAAACATGAAGCAGTACAGATCCCAGGCATGTGGATGTTTGAGGAGCCTTTGTTTTCCAATGACTTTTTAAGGACTCAAACCCTGCAATCCGCCAGCCTTCGGGACAAGTTCAGGCAGGCTGGATACACCAAACTTGGCCACCTGATGAGGTTTACAGCCTCATCTCTGGATGTCCCGAAGGAGAGGGGCAACATCACTTCTGCCAGGGTGTTCAACAGGGTGGTGGCAGAGGTGTTTTTGCAGCTCTGCCAGAGACTTTGAGACACTTTGTGGCAGATAAAACTCTGTGTGAGCTGTGGTGTGAGGATGGGGAGTATGGTTTCCCCTCTCTTGTTGTTTCTCCAGCAGTGGGGGAGTGGCAGGAGGGGGGGCGCAGGCTTCTCTCTCTCACACCACCACACCTGAATAAGCTTCAGGACGCAACAAAAAAGGACCTCTACCAGACCTGCATCAAAGTTCTTAACTTCAAGCCATTGTCGGGGGTCAGAGAGTCAAGGTGGACTGAGTTCTTTGGCCCGGACTCTTCCCCGAAAGGCAGCTGGCGGTCCCTGTACAAGCTGCCAGTGGAAAAGCGGACAGCGGACCTCCAGTAGAGGATTGTACACGGGGCAATAGCTACGAACAGATACAGAGCGCGCATTGACCCTGGGGTTAGGGAGGAATGTTTGTTCTGCTCTCAAACTGAAACCCTCACCCATCTGTTCGTGGAGTGTCCTCTTTGACAATCTAAGGAGGTTGTTTCAGGGGTTCGGAGAATTCTTCTCCTTTGAAATGTTCATCTTTGGCCCAAAGTTCTCTGTAAAGAACAAGACTGTCAGCACTTTGCTTAATTTCCTGTCTGGTTCCGCCAAGTTGGCCATCTGGCTGACACGCAGGAACAGGACCCAGGATTCTGGGAGTGTGGAGCTGCTGCCGGTCTTTGAGGGACTGTTGAAGGCCAAACTCAGGGTGGAGTTTGGGTACTATAAAATAATGGACAACATACAAGAGTTCAGCCGCACGTGGAAAGTTGTGGGGGTGTTGTGCTCTGTGGGAAGGGATGGAGAGCTGATTGTAAATTTGTGATCTGAGAGAAAAGTTTAAGTTTTATTGGTGATTTCTGGGTAAAAACAAAAAAACAAAGGTCTTTATTCATTTATGCTCTTTTTATTTTTGCACTAATACAATGGAAAGGTGTTTTTTATTCTGGTAGTGTTTGATAAAGGGACTTTGTAAACCTCTCTCTCTCTCTGACTGAGATGGTGTGTGAGTGAGGAGCTGAGAGTGAATCGATTTTTGATTCAACTTTTCGGAAGTTTTTGAGAAAAACTCTTTTTGTTGGTGTGTGTGTGTATGAATCATAACTTTATCATTTGCTGGTAAAAGGCTGTGATTTAGTGTGTGTGTGAGAGTGTGTATAATTGTTTGTAAGGGCAGCGTGCTTTGTTTGGCACAATGCCGGCGGCGGAGGCCATAATAGGACCAGATCTGCTCCAAGTGTTAAAGGAAAGCTTGAAGACCGGCAGACTGCCTCTGAGCTGCAGGAGGGCCGTCATAACCCTGCTGCCGAAGAAGGGAGA
>JAQMCX010000035.1:896857-910387 GCA_029814765.1 Acanthurus leucopareius | reverse complement strand
TGTAGTCAATCACCAGCTCCTTAGTTTTTGCAGTATTGAGCAGGAGGTTATTCTCCCCACACCACACTGCCAGATGTACAACCTCGTTTCTGTAAGCAGACTCGTCTGCCCCAGAGATGAGCCCCACCACCATAGTGTCGTCTGCAAACTTCACTAAGATGTTGTTGTGGTGTGTGGGGACGCAGTCGTGTGTGTCTTAGCTTGGCGTACTAAGCTGCGTTCCTATTGAAATACTATTGCTGTCCTGCATTGTGTGCAGGGCTTGTCTAAACTCTGACACATTAAGAAAAATTCATGAAATGTTGCAGGGGGGCTAAATGACACAGAAATGAAATTCTACAGTGTGGCTTTAAGGGTAAAAATGTTTTAAATTTTAAATTGTGGATGTGACATTTTTTCAAGTGTGTTCTATAAATTAGAAAGCTGAGTTTGACAGGTGTTTACTGATCAAAAGTGACTTTTCTATGCTTTCACATTTAGCTAAGAAGACAGTTACCAGAGCTGTAGTCAGAGATATGTTCAGCACAATGCCATCAACTTTTGAATACTAATTTTAAAATATTACTCCCATAATTCCAGTCTAATTTTTCTGTAATATTTTATTTAATCAACAAAACAAAAAAGTTGAAAACTGTGTACAGTGTAGATTGTGTTAATAGATTGCTTCTCATACCAAATCTGACAACTTAAAAATATTAAATCAGGTTATTCTCACTGATGTTAGGGCCATACACATATTACGGAGGGTTTCTGGGAGAAATAATAAATAGGGAGGAGTCTAAAAATCGTGGAGACCTGGCAAAAATGGAAGTGTTGGCAGGTATGGCATGAGAAATAGACATTGCACAACACTAGGTGATTTATTTTTTTTTTTGTATTTGATGCTTGTTTGAGGCTTCATTTATTGCTAACTGTTGTTTTTCCAGGACCTTAACTGTCAAAATCCAGGGTTGTGGTGGTGGACCAGGGTGGTGGGTGAAGGACACTGGCCCTGGACAGATGGTAGTAGGCCAAGTCTTTGGAGCAGGCTCCATGCTGGCTAGTGCAGCTGAGGATTGTACACTGGTGCCTGGCTCTTAATCTTGTTAAAATGAATAAATGTGTTATATTTTGTGTTTTTAGTTTCTAGGACCTCCCTGTAAAATCACACTCTACATCTCAAGGGAGTATCCTAATAAATCCAAAACACTCAAATAAACTCTGCAGGTGTGTATTTCTAATGATTAGGGCACATGTAAATATTTTGCGTTATCTGGCTCAAACACAGGTGGTGCATCTGCATCTCCTTCACCACTTATGTAAAAAATTGAAGGAGACCCCATAAGCACAGCCACATGTACCTCAGTCTGCATCAGTGCCTGGCTTGGGTTTAGCTGGCCTCCTCCAGTCTGTGTGGTGCTGTGCTTCAGAGCAGCAACACATTTTTTGGTGGTAATTTTGAGGCCTGAATTTTTTTTATTCACTTAATATAAAATACTGCAAACAAGCTTTTATATATTTTATATGACTTGTGAATATCACGGATGTATAAACTAAATATTCAAACCTTAGCTGGGGTTCTTTTGTCAACACTAATGCTGTGGACCACTGCAGTGGCTACCATCCATGCTACTGCTGTCTGATTTTCTTTAATGCCACTTTTTGGGCTACTAAACAGGTGTGACTTGTTCTTTTGGATTTTATCTCAACATTAAGCATCTCAATGACGTAAACTCTTGGGGCGAGGCCTCAAAAGCATGAGTATTTTGAGGCGTAATATTCAAATTGCATTTGTTTTCAGCTGCCACATTTATCAACACCCAATCATTCTTCCATTGTGATTGGAGAGATACACCCGTTTCATGAATCACACATGAAACCCTGTGCAAGATGATTTCTGCACCTGGATCTGCACCTGTTTCTACATTTGTTTAACGAATCAAGGCCCAGGTGTCATGTAAATTAAAATGGTATTTTATCTTACAAATTTTCTTTTTGCATCATTCCTTCTCCATGTTATTTGAAATTGCAGCAAGACATAATGGGGTTTCTATTGAAATTTTGATTAATTGTGCAGAATTGTGTAGCCTCATGGAAGAATTTAATCAGACATGTTATCATGACTGAAACTATATGATGTATTAATTTGGGTGCATTAATACAAAACAAAAACAAAATGTGCTGTAATGACACTTGCAAAAATCACCTATATCATTTATATATCTTTCAAACAAAAAATCAAGACATCTTTGTCACTACTACAGATCAGTCCTCAGGTAATAACACAGAGTTGCTGTTGCTGCACCTGCCACAGCTGGCACTGCTATTGCACCTGCTGCCAGAGACCAGCCACCGGTTTGTACAGAACAAAAGTTAAAAGTCAAAAGACTGCATATACTGTTTTGATGGCCTTTCATTTTTGATTCATGTGTTAGTTTGAATGTCTGAATGTTGTGGTTTTCACAAATTATGGTGTTTCCTATCCTAAGGAGGACATGGACATGGAAGAGCCAAAGGGAGGGATGAGACTGACAGGAAGAGCAGGATAGAGGGGCTCCTTCTCCAAGCTCTGAAAAGGGCCACCTGTTCCACCTGCCCCATCTTCCATCTTTGAGAATGCACAGTTTCTCAACAGCCTGCTTCCTTGTCACCCCAGCGAAAGGCATATGTAAAATTCCACAACAACAAACTTATTTTACAAGTGAGCATGGTTACGCTCAATTTGGGACTTTTGAATAAGCTAATTAGCTAATGGGTGACAATCTCTGCAGGGAATGAACTCGGCGGCTATGGCCAAAAAAATTGCAAATTTGAAATTTTTTGTAAAATAATTATGTTTTGTCAACTTTCTTTTCTAGAGACCAAGGCCAAGTTAAAGCTGTGTTATCTCACAATTTGATGTGAATTGAAGATCTACCATGCATCAGTATTAATTTCGTTGACGAAGACTATGATGAAAAATATTCGTCAACGAACCTATTCAAAACTAAATAAAAACTAAATAAAAAGTCAGATGTGATGACGTAGACTGTGACGAAATATAACTGACACCTTAGTCAATGAATAAAAACGAGACAAAAATGTTAGGGAGGGACGAATGGAGGAGAGATCCAATCAAAACTACCCTTTTTGCGGGACAAGTTAGGAAGAAATCCAATCAGAGTGAATCTTTTTAGGGTAGGTTGATCTACAGAGCAGCAGAGCCATTTTCGAAAGCCGCTGCAAGTGCAGGCGCAACAATTAAACGCAGCAGCAGTTACACACTCACAAGGGGAGGACAAAGACGAGTTTGCAGAACTTCACACAGTTTTGAAGACATTTTCACAACAGTTAGGTTGTTTACCTACATAATTTTTGGTCTAAAATATAGACTAAAACTAGACTAAGACTTAAGACTAGTCTAAGGCTAAAACTCTTATGATATTTAGTCGACTAAAACTAGACTTAGACTAAAAGATTTCAGATGACTAAAATATGACTAAAACTAAATGGTGTGTTTTTCAACCCTAACCCTAGACTAAGACTAAGACTAAATCAGAATTTGCTGTCAAAATTAACACTGCCATGCATAGACACAGGTAAACAAAAAAATTGGGTACTTTTAATAATATAGTAATATTGCAGGATTTTTGCTCAATACTCTTAAAAAAACTTTTAGTTTAATTAAGGACTTCAGTGTAATAGCAACCCCCCTTGACTTAGCTCACATACACTTTCTCTCCTTTGATGTGGCAAACACTAATGGCCCTATTGTACACCCGGTGCAAACCTGGTGCGCCAGTGGCGCAGGCAGCATTGCTATCTTACACCCAGTGCAAGTGTCATTTTTGCCACTCGTGTATGATAGCAAATCCCCTTGTGCTGAGTCTGTGTGCCTAAGGGCGGGAGGTCTGAGAGTGAAGGCAGAATGAAGGCATGGCTTGGCACATTGCTATCTAGTACCTGGCGCACTGGAGTTACCTGCACCTTGCACTTGGACCAGCCAAAACCTGGTCTAAACGCAAGGCGCAAACGTAAAACAGCCTGTGCTGCAAGATACGGCACAGCTGGCTAACGATGATATATGATATAAGGGATGGACCTGAAGTGGTCCATGGGGAACCATGAGCCTGAAGAGAAAAATGCTCAGTTTTAAGTTTGATAAGGTCTTTTTTCACTTTTCTCTAGCTACTAGGATCAACATAACTAGATTGATTAACAGAATAAATGCAGTGATTCAACTTTCTACAAATTCCTCAGTGTAAGTGCTTTACTAAATGTCTAATGTGTCCTATTACAACATCTTTTTGTTTAGGAAAAAAATTAAAACTATTCAGAATGTGTCATAGTGTAATTAAAAGTCAATACCTAGTTCTGATACACCCTTTTTTGCCTGCTATTTAGAATCATATTTGAAAGACTACTTGGCTGGAGCGAAGGTCTTAGTATCATAAGCATTACCCTTTAATAAAAATGTTTTAAATGAAAAGCAGATAGCAGAGAAGGCCATGCGCAGGCTGTGATAAACCACAACAGGGGATAATTTCAGGCTGTTTAAACCTTCCACAGCTAAAGATCAAATGAGACGTTAGCCTTAATCATGCCCACATTATTGGCTTACATATATAGAAGACTGGATGACCTGGGACCACAATGGGAAAGGACAAAGTCTTTTGTTTGTGTTTGTTTGTTTTTGTGCGGTGTAATCATGAAAAGAAATTAAGTGTCCATTACATTGAGCAAGCTTAGGATGTCTCAGTTGCAGATGGTTTGCTGATGATGAGAATGTGCCTTGAGAAAGATATTGCTTGATTATATTTTAATTTTAGCACCAATCTGTAAGTTCTATTTATACTTTTATTATTTCTGCCATCTTGCATTTTATGTTTTATTTTGTCATATTAATTTTGCCTAAAGTGGCATTCTGACAGGAACAGAACAGATGGAAATCAAGGCTTGTCCTGGCAAAATTCATCATGAAAAATGCATCCGACACCTGTGTAATTTGCCTAATCATCTTTCCCTAATAAGCTCCCCCTATTAATTATGCACAACTTCCACAATGCAATCAAGATAAAAGTAAATCTGATGACTTAATACCCTTCAAAATAATTACCACCTCCTCCCTCACAGTGTGTTCTCTTATCCCATCAGCCCATACCCATTTTTTGGACAGCTTTTCTTTTGATATCTTCCTCCCCATCCCCTTTAAGATTTAAAATTTGAACTAGAGATGAAGAGAAGACACCAACTGTAGATGTATAATTCAGTGCAGACTATTTCACAAAGTGAAAGTGACTTCAAAACTAATCAAACCCAAGCTTTACTTAGGAACCAAAAACCTTCCTTAAAAGCACACACACACAGGCATGCACACACATACACAAACACACACCCACACACACACGCACACATGCACACACACATACATATGGGAGTTAACAGGTTGCACACTTTTGAGTGTAGTTCCCCACTATATCTCATGTGTAGACTTCAGCTGTTGAGCAGCCTGTTGCCATCTATTCCAATAAAAAGAGAAAGCATCAAAAGTCCCTGACATCACCGATGTCCTACAGAACACGGTGTCCTCTCCCTGCTGTCTAAAAGTCTAAGTGTACTTCTCTTAAAATTCAGCCATTGAACCATCAGCCCAACAATGCACCACTGCTTTGGCCAGTGGTGACATCATCTCTACTGGTTACTCACCAGGTAAAACTGTTTAAACTTACCTTTACCTTTTGCTGCCCGAGCTAATGTAGCTACCAGCATTCAGCCACTTCCTTTCAAACTCATAGTGACTGCAAGACAAGGCAACCTGATAGTTAGATCTCTCAAACTCCCAAAAGTGATCACCTACTGTCTTCCTGGTGCCATAGTTACAGACAATATGGAACTCACCTGAATGGTCACAGAACTCCATCCTTTTGGCTAATAAACTGATTGTACATGTGCAGAAATGACTGAATATGATGGCAATCTCTGTGATCAGCTAGAGTTCCTTGCAATCACAATCCAGACCCTGAGCAAAACCTGCATCTTTTCTGGTCCTATTCCCACTATTTCAAAAAGCCCAGAGCATTTCAGCCACCTTTACAGTCCACACAATTGGCTTAGATGATTTTGCACAGCAACTGGTCATGGCTTTATTATTTATATTGACAGTTTTTGGACCAGACACAAACTTTTTAAACCAGACAGTCTGCATCACAACGTAGAGGGTGTTAAACATCTGGCAAATAACTTCAATTAGGTGCATAGCCTTTAGTTCTGTCTGATGCTCACTTTAGCATGACCTCAAACCAGAAGCCACTCCTGTCATTAACCAAGAGTATCTCTTCCTTGGTTTTGCTTAACGCTCCTCCATCAACATTTTTTCAATTTTTCCCCTCACTTCAGATAGGTCTCAGCAACATCTACAGCCAGTAATCTCTAAATGATGATAGAGTGTCCTTGCAGGTGTCTAATCTCGCAGTACACAGCAAATCTGTTTTAAAAATGGACTGGTGTTTATGAGGTCTGTTAACCATAAGTCTTTAATTGTTAATGATTTTATATCTTCACATAATTTAGATTTATATTCTTTGTTGTAACATGGGCTGATATTGATGTTTCTCTCATTGAGGCATGTCCACCTGGATATACATTTTGAAACTGCCTCAAAGTAGAAGCCCTTGACACTTAAAGACCCAATACTTTGCAGAATATTGAGCATTTCCGTAACACTTATCAGGCCTCACAGCAGCTTAATCTGCTAGATCCTTCATGTTCAGTGGAGGAGCTGACTACTAGCTTTTTTTAACCAACTCTGGACATTGCTGCTACCCTACAATTATCTAAAATCTGTCTGGCTTCCCCTAAACAAGCATAATGGATAAACAGCCCTGTTTGAGGCATTAGAGGGGCATGCAGATTTACTAAAAGGAATGGAAATCTTTTAAATTAGGTGCAATACCATTGGAGAACTTTTAAAAGCATATAACAAAGCTTAAGAGGAAGAAAGATCTTATTACTCATCTCAACACATAGCTGCATATCCTAAAAACCAAAGGTTGCTTTTTAGAACCATTTATTCTCTTATCTATTGCCCTCCTGACACAAATGACGTTTCTTCTGTTGAAAGATGTGAATTACCCATTTCTTCCTTCCTTATCAATAAGGTTTTCAACATAACTGCCCAGAGTGTACCATTGATTTCCACTTCACCATCCACATTCTACTTCATTCCTAAGTCAGCTATTGGTCAAATAAGGAACATTTCCACAATCGTATCTTTTCTTTCATTCACTGATGATTATATTCTTAGAGCATTTTTCAATACACATTTGTGGCTCAGCTTGGCACGACACAGCTTGGCATGTCGACCCAGCACAGCAGTGATTTACATTTCCATTACAGCAGGGCTTTCCACTCGTGTTTGTGTATCTAAGTGATGACATTCCACATGTGTATTTATATTTTTTTTTTTAAAAAAGGGCCCAGTAGAGATTCCTGTGGAATACCAGTGTATAAGCAGAGAGTGTCAGATTTGGGATTATATATACGAGTAGTTTGAAACTATTTGGAGAGAAGTGATTCTATGCATTTAAGAGCGTCAGCAGAAAAATTCAAGATGGGTAACTTGGAAAGAAAAACACCTGTGATTCACGGTGTCAAATGCTTTTCTGAGATTCAAAAGATATCAATAAGTTAAATGGTTGGATTTGAAGCCACATTGTACTGGATGTATTGGACAGGAAAAGAGCTGTTATTCAGGTGGTGTGAGAATTGCTCAGCTACCCGTTTCCTTGCTACTTTAAATATTATAGGCAGGATGCTGATGGGCCTACAATTACATGTGAAATGGAAATCACAAGCTTTGAAAATTGGTGTGATAATTGCAGATATCAGTGCTCCTTGAAACTCTCAATTACATCAGGTTAATGACTTTTAAAGACATTTACTGTGTTCTTTTCAACATGTGTCCATTTTTAACATGGCAAACACCAGGATCCATAGAGAACAGTATTTTGTTCCCATGTATGCTGAATGCGTATTACAGAATTCTGATTCTGATTCTGATTGTTATTCTGATTTTATTGATGGAACTGGCAAGTGCTCCTCCCTGAGCTACCACCTTATCGTGGTGGAGGGGTTTGCGTGTCCTAGTGATCCTAGGAGCTCAGTTGTCGGAGGCTTTATGCCCCTAGTAGGGTCACCCATGACAAACAGATCCTAGGGGAGGGATCAGACAAAGGGTAGCTCAACAGGCCCCTTATGATGAGTTACAAAAATGGTTCCAGGTTTCCCTTGCCCGGCCCCCCCTTGGAGCCAGGCCTGGGGGTGGGGCTCGATGGTGAACACCTGGTTGTCGGGCCTGTTCCCATGGGGCCCAGCCGGGCACAGCCTGAAGAGGCAACATGGGACCCCCTTCCCGTGGGCTCACCACTGGTCACTCGCAGGAGGGGCCAAAGGGGTCGGGTGCTGTGTGAGTTGGGTGGGGACCTTGGCGGTCTGATCCTCGGCTGCAGAAGCTAGCTCTAGGGACGTGGAATGTCACCTCTCTGGTGGGGAAGGAGCCTGAGCTGGTGGGCGAGGTTGAGAAGTTCAGGCTAGATATAGTTGGCCTCACCTCGACGCATAGCAAAGGCTCCAGAACCAGTCTTCTTGAGAGGGGTTGGGGTCTTCCACTCTGGAGTTGCCGTTGGTAAGAGGCGCCGGGCGGGGGTGGCAATACTTATTGCCCCCCGGCTCGGTGCCTGTATGTTGGAGTTTACCCCGGTAGATGAGAGGGTAGCCTCCCTCCACCTTCAGGTGACTCTGACTGTTGGTGCCTATGGTCCAAACAGCAGTTCAGAGTATCCACCCTTTTTGGATTCCTTAGAGGGAGTGGTGGAGAGTGCTCCTTCTGGGGATTCCCTCGTCCTGCTGGGGGACTTAAACACTCACGTTGGCAACGACAGTGAGACCTGGAGGGGTGTGATTGGGAGGAACGGACCCCCAATCTGAACCCCAATGGTGTTTCGTTATTGGATTTCTGTGCTCATCACAGATTGTCCATAATGAACACCATGTTCAAGCATAAGGGTGTCCATATGTGCACTTGGCAGCAGGACACCCTAGGCTGCAGTTCGATGATCGACTTTATAGTCGTATTGTCGGACTTGCGGCCGCATGTCTTGGACACTCGGGTGAAGAGAGGGGCGGAGCTATCAACTGATCACCACCTGGTGGTGAGTTGGCTCCGATGGTGGGGGAGGATGCCAGTCAGACCTGGCAGACTCAAACGTATTGTGAGGGTCTGCTGGGAATGTCTGGCAGAGTCTCCCGTCAGACAGAGCTTCAACTCCCACCTCCGGGAGAGCTTCGATCCTGTTCCGGGGGAGGCGGGGGACATTGAGTCCGAGTGGGCTATGTTGCGTGCCTCCATTGTTGAGACGGCCAATCGGTGCTGCGGCCGTAAGGTGGTTGGTGCCTGTCGGGGCGGCAATACCCGAACCCGCTGGTGGACACCGGCGGTGAGGGATGCCGTCAAGCTGAAGAAGGAGTCCTGTCAGGCCTCTTTGGCTTGTGGGACTCCTGAGGCAGCAGACAAGTACTGACAGGCTAAGTGGAAAGCAGCTTCAGCGGTCGCCGAGGCAAAAACCCGGACATGGGAGGAGTTCGGCGAGGCCATGGAGAACAACTTCCGGATGGCTTCGAAGAGGTTCTGGACCACCATTCGGCGTCTCAGGAGGGGGAAGCAGTGCACTGTAAACACTGTGTCCAGTGGGGACGGTGCGATGCTGACCTCGACTCAGGACGTTGTGGATCGGTGGAAGGAATACTTCGAAGACCTGCTCGATCCCACTGACACGCTTTCCTTTCGTCTTTCCTTCCACCTTCCCGGGGGTGGATGAAATCTGCCCGGAGTTCCTCAAGGCCCTGGATGTTGTGAGGCTGTTGTAGTTGACACGACTCTGCAACATCGTGTGGACATCGGGGGCAGTGCCTCTGGATTGGCAGACCGGGGTGGTGGTCTCTCTTTTTGCGAAGGAGGACTGGAGGGTGTGTTCCAACTATAGGGGGATCACACTCCTCAGCCTCCCTGGTAAGGTCTATTCGGGGGTACTGGTACTGGTAGGAGACCCCGGGCAGACCCAGGACACACTGGAGAGACTATATCTCTCGGCTGGCCTGGGAACGTCTCGGGATCCCCCGGGAAGAGCTGGACGAAGTAGCTGGGGTGAGGGAAGTCTGGGCTTCCCTGCTTAGGCTGCTGCCCCCACGACCCGACCCCGGATAAGCGGAAGAAAATGGATGGATGGTTGGATGGACTGGCAAGTGATGAACCAATATTTTTAAGCATGACTGTGTCAATCTCAAATACATCTTGTGCTTTTGATGGTTTGAAAAATCTAATAGGTTTCATTATCTTTCATTCAAGGACACTGTTAATGCGGAAGACAGAATCCACTGTGTTTGCTGCACACAAATAACTAGCCCTGCATTTCACCCCAAGCCAGCCTACCAACAGGATTAGGACCGACTTTGGGACAAGTTTCATGTTAGCACTAACTCATGCTAGGCCTGCTTTATGTGTATCAATTAAACTACTGATAAGTTCAGATAGTATAATGTTTTTGATGTAGGCTGTAATCACATGCAGTCTGCCTGGCAGTCTGATATGCATTACTTTAGAAAAGGAGCCACATGTTCAACCATTTTTAAGTTTATACAAAACTTAAGTGGTTTAAAATAATACAGCAATATTAACAAGTCAACAATTACTGTATACCCTCCATTTAACTCTGTGTGTACATCTGCCCTGCCTGCTAGATGTCACTATGTGCATATGAGCATCCACTCTCGGGCTCCACTCTCAGGTCAGCCCCACTGTCAGGCTTGTACATAACACACAAAATACAAAAAAAGCATGAAGACATGCTTTACACAGATGAAAAGTTTACTTAGTTAAAAAGAGCTGTCTTCAGAAATAAGACTGTTCACACTTATTTGGAACACTCATAATTAAATCTAAATTCAATGTCTTATCTTAAGAACTGACCTTGAGTCTGTCTGGGAAGGTATTAAGTCAATGACAGGTCTTAAAAATGCACAAGTTCAGTCTTCTGCACTGTTTAAATTCTAATTCTGATCAGCAGCATGCAGATGAATAAAACAATTTTTTTGACATTTAACAGAGATGATTTTTATGGTAAAACAGACAACATCTGTGAACTTTTCAGGGATGTCCCCCGTTTTGAAATTGAGGCATCTAGCCTGACTGAGCTTTTTAGAAAAATTGAGATCAATAAGAGCCCAGGACCAGAGAGTGTTAGTGGTTGAGTGCCCAAGTCATGTGCTTGGCAACTGGTTAGAATCTTTAGGGATATTTTTGCCCAGCCTCTTCCGCTTCAAACTGTGCCTAAGGTGTAGAAACATTCCACCACGTCCCTATAGGAAAAATTGAAAACCCCAAAGTCTTAAATGACTTTAGAGCAGTAGCTCTCACCTCTTTGGTGATTAAGAATTTTTAAATGCTTATTAAAGAGAAGATATACAAGCAGGTGGAGGGCTGAATAGCTCTTCTTCATGCTGGGGTATGGAGGATGGTACTTTCACAATGTTAAATCTTTTAGTCAAGCATCTGGAAAACCCTAAAACCAAGGCTAGGCTTTTATTTGTTGATTTTTCATCTGCATTTGTGGAACCAGCAGTAATGTTATGCAGAATTATGGACACCCCACCCCCCACCCCCCATTTTCATTTAATATTATTTTTTATGTAATTGTTATCTTGTGTTCTTTATTGGGATGGTTAATATGGTAAATATAGAGAGGTTAATACAGGCATGGACGACAGCTAAAGTGGGTCCTTTTGGGGTATGATGTACAAGCACACTTACGTCAGTGAGTGGACCGAAAGAAAAAGTATGTAGTGGCTAGGTGAACGTGTCTGTATTGTGAGTGCACCTGTACATAAAGAGAGAAGACCAAATAAATCAACATGTTACAACTCATGCATGCTTGGAGCCTCTTCCTATCCGAGTGTGCAACAAATATTGGAGGCACCGCTTGGAAGATTAACGTTGTGACAAGTGTAACAAGTGTGACAGACAGAGTTTGAGTGACGGTGGGTGACACACACAATGGATTTGGAGGAGTTGGCAGAGACTTTGTCACAGAGACTATGGCTTTTGCAGCTGGACCAACTCAAAGAGGTGTGTGTAGAGGGAAAAAACCCAAGTGGAAATGTCATTATAAGACGTGCGTTAATCAGAAAAATAACCGAATCTATGGACAATGTGATTAATGATGAAGATGAAGATGTTGCAATAGCCTATCTAAAGAAAATGCTAAAGACAATGGAGCAAATGACAAAACAGATAGGAAACAATGACGAAGTAGGAAACACAGAAAGCACATCACAATCAAGCCAGAAACAAGCGGAAGAGGTGGAGCTGGTGGGAGAAACCTCACAGCTGCAGCTTTACAGTGAAGTGCTGTCGGAGGGAGTTAAAGGAGCATGTGGAATGAGTGAGAACACCAACACTGGTTTTTCAAGCCAAGCTTCAGTTCCACAAAGTGTGTTGCTTACAGCTGTGAATATGCTTCCTGAAGTGACAATAAGGAGAGATTTTAAGATCTGTAGTAAATAGGCCAAAAGGGCCAAAAGGACAAGCTCTCATATACAAACCTGATGCATCAGATTGACAAAGGCCTGAGACAAAGGAGGAGGATCGAGGACTGCTTCCAGAGGAACGACTCCAGGCAGGTGTGGCAGGGGGTCCAGCACATCACCAACTACAGACCCAGCAGCACCTCAGCTGATGCCAGTGACACCTCACTGGTGGAGGAGCTGAACCACTTCTTCGCTCGCTTCGAGGTAGCTTCACAGGACACAGCCACACTACATCTACTAGCCCGCATCAGCCACATCCTCACAGTGGAGGAGCACAAGGTGAGATGCACGCTGAGGGCTGTGAACCCAAGAAAAGCTGCGGGACCTGATGGCATCTCGGGACAGGTACTACGGGACTGCGCAGACCAGCTAGCTGGCGTTTTTGCCATGATCTTTAACCGGTCACTGTCTCAGGCTGCCATCCCTCAGTGCCTCAAGTCCTCAACCATCGTCCCACTCCCTAAAACGACCACCATCAGCAGCCTAAATGACTATCGTCCAGTAGCACTGACACCAATCATTATGAAGTGCTTTGAGAAACTTGTCCGGACACACATAATCTCAAATCTCCCAACCAGGATTGACCCTCACCAGTTCGCCTACAGAACCAACAGGTCCACAGAAGACGCTATCGCCACAGCTCTCCATGTTGCTCTGTCCCACCTGGAGCGGCAGGGGAGCTATGCACGGCTGCTCTTCGTGGACTTCAGCTCGGCGTTTAACACCATCCTCCCCAATAGACTGGTGACCAAACTGTCAGACCTGGGAATATCCGACTCCATCTGCCTCTGGATCAAAGACTTCCTGTCTGACCGCTCCCAGAGGGTGAGAATAGGCCCCCACATCTCCCCAGCCCTCAGCCTGAGCATCGGCTCTCCTCAGGGTTGCGTGCTGAGCCCCCTACTTTACACCCTCTACACGCACGACTGCACC
>JAQMCX010000035.1:822309-844528 GCA_029814765.1 Acanthurus leucopareius | reverse complement strand
GAGGGGGGTAGCGACATGCAGCAAAGGGTCGGAGCCGGAATCGATCTCGCGACCGCTGCTTGAAGGACTGAGCCTTCGTGCTTTAGTAGTTTATATCAGCTCGCTTTAATATGACATTATGATGCCTAACTGTGCTGTAGTAATCATCACCAATTCGACTTGACTCGAAGCAACTCAGCAGATCACTCACAAATTTAACAGGGAAAGTTAACAGTTCTCATCCCATGGTCAAACACTGTCTAAATAGTAAATGAACCGAATAAAGAACTGTTGGAAGTGGAAGATGTCTTCAGAATGTTTAATGGGCTAGAGGTAGTATTTGTGCCAGAACTCAGCTCGAAAATACTGTAAATAGGAGTTGTTGGGTTTTTTTCTAAAGCAGACAATGGAAAATATTCCTAATGTGCAACAAAGGGTAAAAATCTACATGGATTCCTTGTTTGGTTAAGACTGTAATTGGTGTGAAGTTAAGCGAGCCAATTAGGCTGTGCTTTATTTAAGTGTAGTCAAGCTGCCCTAAGGATCAAGTTCATCCGCTGAGTTTCAGTGCTCAGAACAAAAGCATGATATCTAAGCTTGAAATTAGAATCCATCTCTTTGTTGTTATTTTGGATGCGCTAATGATGTAGTTCTTAATGTTTACAGCAATTATTATTGCTTGCACACAGTAATTGGATGCTTGTGTCTATTTTGGTAATTTGCCTATTTGTTCTGGGGCAAAGCTTTATAGAATTAAAGTATAGTTTGTAAAAGAGTTTTTTTACATGAATGTGAAATAATACAGGTAAGTAAGTACATCAACAGAAAATCCAAAATAAAATTGGTCAAGTTTTGATATCCTGTTGATTAGTTGAATAGGGCTTGGTTTTGTTTGCCAGCACTTTTAATAGTTTATTAATGGGAAACTCTGAGGAAAAAAACATTTGGCACTTGACTTGGTTGAATTAACATCTTTTGTGCGGTGTTAAATCTGATATGTCCTAATTTATGTCATCATTTTATTGAGATAGCATTAAGCCCCAATTAACTGGCATTTCTTTTTTTTTTTTTTTAAAAAGAGTTTTTGTTTTCTTTTTCAAATGAAAAAGATATTTACAATGAATGAACTGTAAAAGGTCAGTAAATATTTATATATCTCAGTGTCCTCTTAACAACAATAGTAATAATAGAGCTATGACATATCACAACAATGGCAGTGAGCTTAAAGCAGCACCACGGAAATAGTACAACTACATTCCACAATCCAGACACAACAATGGTCCATTAGAACCTACAAGACAAGAAAGCAGAAAAACAGCAGGAAAGATGGCAAGTTAGTAATTAGGATTAGTGGGAGATGAGCAGAGAGAAGAGAGAAGCTCGGTTTGTCAGTGAAAATTTTAGAGAATGACCATTGTCATTGTTTAAAGCAGTGGCTCTCAACCTTTTTTGGGCCCAAAATGCTATCCCTGTTTTTAACCAACAACTGAGATATATACTAGATAAAACATAAAAACATCAAAAAAAAGAAGAAGCATTTTTTAGAGCTTTTTCTTACTTACTTGCTTTACCTCACAACAAGGCTAACTGATGAATCCTCTCAGCCCACAGTATGCTTAGCTGGTGTAAAAGGAAGTTGTTCTTGTGCCCTGACAGAATAACGTCTAAGGGTAGGTTTACCCCCATGATACACATTGCATACACATTGTTGGAAAACAGGTCTCACCTTACTGCTTGCACTCAGGCAGCAATTTTTGCAAAGAGGCAATGATGTAGTGTTGTCACGATACCACCATTTTGGTACCTGTACCGGTACCACCATGTATTTCGATACTTTTTAATACTTTTCCAAATAAAAAGAGAACACAAAAAATGTCATTACTGACTTCATTTTAATAGAAAATCTTAGAAATATAACTATGCATCGGGTCTGGGTGCTTGTCCTTTAAGTGTTTTGCGAAGTTGGAAGTGTTTCCACCCTTGGCCAGACATGTTTTGTGAAAACTGTTTGCACAGTGGTGCTTCAGTGTTAATGGCTTCACCGTGCTCATTTGTTTTAAAGCTGAAGTAATTCCCTATAGCACTTTGCACACCTGGTTTATCTACGAGTTGCAGCGTAGTGAAGGTTGCAGCAGCTGCCATTCTCCCTCTGCTCCTGTCTCTCTCTCCTTTATCTCTCTCCTTTATCTCTCTCTGTCTCCAGACTCTTGCTCCGTTTGCTGCTCCACGCCACTCGCTCACTTGCTCACTTGGCTCAGCAAATTACAACGCGGTGCCGTCACACAGCGACGTAAAAAAAAAAAAAAAGTACTGGTACCAGCCAAGCGCAGTGTAGTACCGTTTTAAATGACTAAGTACCACGGTACCAATTTAGTACTGGTATACCGAACAAGCCTACAATGATGTTGATGGGTTTTGAATGTAGTGAGTCCCTGGAATCCACAGATGGTGATTTGAGTGGGTCCCTGGGAAATTCAGTGAGTCCCTTAGCATTCATTCATTCATTTATTTATAAATTGTAGTGTTGAACTCCTTTGATGTTGGTATAGTAATAACTAACAGATATAGTCATGGATATGTTCAAAATGTATCTAAAACTAAAAAAAAAAATTTTTGGAATATCTGAAAGGTTTACTACAAAACTGTTAAAGCAGCGTGACATACAAAATTTGAACAAAATAGCGCCTTTATAGCAACAAAAGAAGCCCTAAAATAAATGAACAAAATTCAAATGAAAACAAAATGTTGTCTGTTGTACCAGAGTTAACCAATGTTTCCCCTTTCGTTCAATTAGAGGGGCAATCTGCTCCCTATGTAATCTCCTTTCACTGTCCTTAGCCGTGACTGCTCTTCTCTGGTGTCCTGAGCACCGGTTTGGCTTTTCAATGCTTTCTCGGGGAGCTAAGAGGAGTATCAAGTTTGATCTACAGTAACTTGAGCAGGAGTCAGAGATGTATGTTCACAGAGCACCAAAACTGAAATGAGTAGCTGTTGACTTTTAAACATTACATTTAAAACAATACTCCTGTAGTTAATTTGTTAATTTGTCCTAACATCTAAGCCACTGAGGTGCCTCAAAAAGACTGGATGCATCACTCCCCCAGCCAAATAAAACAGCTTTAAATTTTATATTCTGAAGATTACTAAGGCAGTTCACAGTAATGCGGAGATACTATAAATACTTGACAGATTATTTACATAGGTAAGGTAGAATGATTTAAAGTCAATGAACTGATCTATTTAATGGAATAATTAATCAACAGGGATACTGATAGGGGTTGAATAAATAGATATTAAAAAATGTTGAGACATAATTAGAAAGATGATGCTGCCTACCATGGTTCAAATGCCCCAACCTGATGATCATCCTGGTCATCAGTGATGACTGAAGCCCAACTATTTTGAGTCTTTAACCTGGAAACAAAGAAACAATAGAGCTGTGTATGAGGATATTCAGCTGCTAAAAGCCTTTTTGGGGATCAAAAGCTCAAAAAGGGAAACTATGTCCTGTGAAATCTACTTGAAAGAAATATTTATATATTGTAAACCAATGGATTCAGTTATTAATAGTCCTTACACAAAGATGTGAAACCTGTTTTGTGTAACTGCAACCATCTGCTTAAAAATACATTCATATCATGTATGTTTTGGACCTTCTTTCTAGTGGCAATCCCTGCTAGCTGTCTACAGAACTTAGTCATGCTCTTTTAAGAATCACAATATAAGTTTGATAATGCAAATATTTGTTTCTGTGTTTGCTACAGGGGCAGTCACTGCGATATGCATGGTGTCCCAGCGTATCCACAATAATACCCAGTGCCATGAGAATCACCTGCAGCTTTGCAGAGTGCAGAAACTGCTGAAAGGACGGAAGACGAAGGTGTTGGCTGCAGGTTAGAGCCTCTGATCACTTATTCCTTTCATCATCTTGAAGAACCACCTCCATCTTCTCCCCACCTCTTTCTGCACCTATATCTTGAGTATCCTTTCATCTTTTCCAAGAATCACCTTTATCTCCTCTTCACCTCTCTCAACGTCAGTGTCCTTTGGGACACATTGGGGTGGAGGGGAAAGCAATCCAAGTAAAGATAAACTGGAGGGAAATTGGTTTATTATGGAGACATTCTGGAGGCACTTGCCTGGTGTGCTTTTAATCAATAGAATTCATTTGACTTTCTGCAGGAAACTCCTATTTAGCACATCACACTGAACCCAGTTTAATGATAGAACATTACTGCTTAATGTTAACAAGTGAATATCAATTTCCCTTTTTATCAGACATTCCCTCTTGCTCAATTATTTCCCCTCTCCTATTGTGGTTCCTTCTCTACTTGTGAAGCAGTGTCCCTCTTCTTTCTGCCACTCCCCCTCCCGTTGTTTGTCTGGCCTCCTTGTTGCCATGCTCACCCTGCCAATCTCCCCTAGGACCAATTAGAGCCCAGCCTCATCCTACCAACCAGCAGATAAAAAGAAGCCAAAATGGGGTTTTTTCTGTCTGTCTGGGTGTCTGTATGTTTGCTTAATATGTTTAAATACATGTGTGTATGAAGCCACGAGTATGTACTACTTTTCTTTAATATGCAGGGGGATTTTTTTGTATTTTTTGGGGGGGGGGGATTTGCGATTATGTTGGTGCAGGCTGGGAGCAAGTGTTGAATAGCAGCTCATCTCTCTAATGTTGATGTGGGAAGTTTCAAACGCTTTCTCTCATCTAAGTTCCCAGACCCTCGCAACTCAGTTGGCTTCCTTTCCAACCAATAAGCTCAGGTCCCACCAGGCAGACCTCAGAGTAGCAGCAGCAGCACCACCGTACCCCACAACCTCACACAGACTCATTCTCCATCTCCCCACCAACACCACCTCTTGTGTGGTTAAAAAAAAAAGCTCTGCCTTTTACAAATGAGAAGCATCAGAGCCCCTCAGACATATTAAGTAGCTCTGTAGAATATTTTTTCTGGGGGGCAATTGGGAGACACAAAGCCCGGGTCAATGGGACACTGAAACAACAGACAGACCGAAATCTGCAGCCTTCCATGGAAACAGGCAAACAGACGGGCTGCCTGTTCTTTCACTTTAAAGCAAAATTGTCCCACATTTTCTTAATTGTTCCACCTTGTTCTTTGTTTTTTTGTTTGTCTGTTTTAGTTTATGTCCCTTTCTGTTCCTGGCAAGAGCTCTGTGAATCAGTCGGCTGCAAGTTAGTTGCTGGCTATGTTACTGTTGGACTGATGAATAATATGCTCAATTCAGCTTTGTGTCTTATTTGTTGCACTTTATTGTTCAGACATTATCTTTTTCTTGGAAGAGTTCTAGCAGGCAATGTTAGCATGTTAAAGCCTAATGTCAGCAGCCTTAGTGTCCCCTCGTTGGTTGTAAGCCAAATCAACCCATGCCAACCCATGTCATGCCTTTAGGGTTCACATAAATAAATAAATAAACCTTATGCCAAAAAGTTGTCACTTTCTTGTCGAACTTCAAGATAGCATTGTAAGTCTGGAACCTAACAAATCTATCTCAACTAACATTAGCATGTAATAAATTACCCTCTCCAATAAAACTTTAGCCAACTAGCCACAGCCTATAGCCCTGCAAAAGCACCATAATGTTATACGCACACTTCACATGCAATCAGTTTGCAAGTTGTAATTTTAGACACTAGCGGAGTCATATTGCAAAATCCAGTAATATTACTGTCCCTTCTCAGTTGACATGGCTCTTTGGCCTCTCACATATTTCAAATCCTTGCTGGCTTCACAACCCTTTGCTTGAACAGCCCCGTGTGTGTATTGTGACAGCGCTGTTTCACTCAGAGACCTTTAGATGGCACCAAACCAGACCAATGTGTGTAGGACTAGAGCTATAGTTTTGGCATGTTATTTCTGAATTAGGGTGACAAGACTTTCTTGTTATTTAGGGAAGGTTCCTGTTTTTGGTGGCCTGTCTGACTAAAACTGTCCCCGGATTTTTAAAGTGTGGTAAAAACACCTTGCAAAGCAAATCAGCAAATAAGGATTTCCGTGTCAGGAGACTGTAGAGTCTATTTGACATTTAAATTGTGTTGTGCTGGTTTGGCCAACACAGGGAATAATTTTGCTTTAGTCCAGATGATAAAGGTGAGCCAGCCAACAAAAAGAAAGCCCTGTGTCTTAAAAAGGTTGTGGCTAATTTTTTTCAGTTTTCCAAAGTATTTATTATGTTTGTTTTTTTTAAATGGCATTTGTTCTATTTTATCTTAATTATAAGCAAGCGTGTTATTTTTGTACTCCATTCCAAATGGAGTCATTACCTACAACACTGTGCATGTGTGAATTTTTGTTCATCGTAAAAGGCCATAAGTTTGAATAATGTATGAGGAATAAAGTTGCTACTATCGGCAGACAAGTTGCAACTGTGTTTATATTTTAACAGTGGTTTAAAGCTTGATTACAATAATATTACCTACCATGCACCCCCCAACCCATCACGCAAGTAGCTTTTTCTTCCTCTTTTTTTTCCTTTTGCTCTGTGCAAATGTTGTCATGGGTATTTGAGCACAGCAAAAAAAAAAAAGGTATGACGGTATTAAAAAAATGATACCAGTGTGATGGTATTAAAAAAATAGAATGCAACCTTGACTAGCTAGCAAATATCTACTAACTCCTAAGTGTCACCACAAGTGTTAAATCAGGTATTTAAAGGGATTCAGTTTCTCTGAATTATGACAATTTCCATGCTAGTTTTTAGAGAGGTCTGATGTAAGTTTAGGTGTAAAGTGGAAAAACCAAGGGCAAAGAAGGGGTGTTATACTGGACTATGGAGCCATGCTTTGACCACTTACCTTATCGAAATACATGAAAACTTTACTTTCCCCCTGTTTTTTCATAGATCATATTTTAATGTTACATTGACTGCTGAGCTCGAAATGGCCACAATTTTCACTTTAGAAATCTGTTTAAGAGTATTGTTGTTGGTCTGTAATCTCTTCTTGGGATGAAGATTTCATTGAGGAAAAAAACAAAAAAAAATCATAAAATCATGAAATAATTCTTCTGTTTTTTTGAAAGTCCACAACCACCATCAAACATATTTACCTTTTTTAAATACTGAAAAACTTAGTAAAATGCTAAAATTAACTGACAACAGTTTCTCCCCCCAAAAATAACTATGTAAGCTTTTCTTTTTTCCACAATCTCCAGTTTGGGAAATTGCTTCTTTTCCCTGGTTCAATTAGTGAACTGACTGTTGATCAGATGAAAAGATGACATTTGGAGGGAGTGTTTAGTCAAAACTGTAAAAGGTGTATTTAACAATCATGTGACATTTGGCAGTTTAAAAAATTAATCTGACAACCTGATATAAGGGTGTTTATCTTGCCCTCCTAGGCTGTTTGATACATATCTAAATACAGCAGTCCACAATCTGATACAAAAGTAGAGAAGACTTAGTTGAAACTGTACAGTATGCAGCTCTGATTTCTTATAGATTCAACTCAGATTTCCTTTATACAAATATACAAACTATTATTTGTCTGTAGTAATATAATATATAAAAACTAACATTAACTTTACCAACTCAAAAGGAAACATTAGTATTTCTTTGTTTCTCACTGCACACACTGGGTCAGAAATACACTTATACAATATGTCTACAACTACACAGTCATAAAACAGGGATAGTAATAAATTGGGTTACTTCTTTGACAGTCTTGTTGAATGTTTTTTTTTTTAACTGAATGCTACAAACTGAGTATTGTTCACCCCAAATCTTAAGTTACTGTCATCCATCTAAATTTTAATTGTAAATAAAACATCTGATTGTGATTCTTATTGATTTAAAGAAGCTTAGTGTCGTAAGAAGTATTCATTAGAAGTATTAGTAGCTAGTGTTACACTTAACATGTATAGTGTTTCTCTTGGTAAACATTAGCATGCTCTGCACTGTCTTGACATTGTCACTAGCCCATCCTCATATCGCTTCTCATTTTAGTGCTTTCAAAGGCAGTTCACAGATATACGGCTAACATATACATGATCTGGGAATGTAGCAGTCAGACAAGCAGATCAAATACGCACAAAAACATTGAGTTACCTGAAAAAATTTTGATAGACTGTTTTTCTTGGTTCAAATTTCATATACTTTTTCATAGAATTTAATCACGGATTGTTTATAAGTAGAGGCATATCTGACTGCTGGTTTTTCAATGCATATTGTATCTTTATATATCCCTACAACTGACAACAGATAATTAAAAAATAACCAGTAGGTGCAGCTGTTTCAGCTGCAGTCCAATTTACTCCTTTAATTTATGACTTCACTTGTTAGCTTTTATCATTAATAGCTTAAATATTAATGAAAGATTGTTGACTTTTCAAACTATACAATGTCAGACCCTACTTGCACCTGCTCTGCCGTAGAGGCTGCTCTCTGCAGCCTCCGTGGTGTCTTGAGGAACAGAACCCTTTGTAGATCAGTCTCTGCCTTCCTGCCCTACCTTTCTCAGGCCCCCACATGGTCCAGCCCAAAAGACTTTGTAGTAGAGCAGAGGTTCTCTTTAAAAAGGGTAACTAAAAAGTCTGGACATTGAAAGAGTGTTTGGTACTTTCTGCTCTCTGCACTTGCTGCCGCCTCAAAGCGCCCTGTGGATGGTAGGATGTAAGCAGGGGGTCTAAAGAGAACCTGATCCACAAAGAGACTCCTTCTCAAAAAGAGCATATTCAACATCTCTGACTTGGTCAGTTTTGTTATCAGGGAGTCTGTTAAAGGATACTCTAAAGGTTAGGAAACTCTGTTTCTTTTCACCCAGGAAACAAAAGTTAGCACCTTGCCATCTAATCTAAAACCACTGAGCTGGTTTTGTAGATCATGACCTTTGGCACACACTTCCTGGTTGGATGTGTAGTTTGGGAAAGATATAAGTTCCTCCTGGATAATTATTACACAGATGATGTCTACTGCAATGCATCAGTTTCAGCACAGTGGACACTGTCAGCATTCTGATGCATGAACAAACATGTAGCTCAGTACTAGCCATGCAAAAAATCAAAAGCAATATATATTCTGTTGCCATAGAATGAAAATAAAGCACAGACTGACTGATAAAAAAAAGAATGCATTTGTTTGCCTGTTGTGACATTCATATCTGTTTTGTGAATTTTTTTTCAATGTTCTTCTATGATAAATATAGTAAGAATACCAAAAATGATACTGAAATAGATAATGGCAATCAATAAGCCTCAAAGGAAAACAACAGCCAACTATTAATTCAGTCTCAATTTTGCAGGTTGTTACACACCTCATAACTTGTGTGAAATGATGCTTGCACTTTATACACACAAGCACACATAATCTGGTTCTTTTAAATAAAAAGGTTTATTTATCTGCTAACTACACACATACAAATAACAACTACATACCTTAAATAAATGCAGTGAATACTGGTATTAACGGGTAATAAACGCAAGAATGTAATTATGAATATAGGGACATAATAAATGACTGAGTCAGGACCCCCATGTACCACTGAAAGCAGTAAATGATGGTAAGATGTATTAATTTATAAATGACGGAAAACAAGCACAAACCAGTAAAATCACATAAATGTCCCATCAAGCTAAGAGGGGTGTGCTGGAAAGCATGAATTTAATACTTTAAGCAATATCTTTTATTAATGCTAGATCGGTAAGAGACAGAGCAGGTTTGATACAATAACTGACATAGTCACCCGATCCAGATATAAATTGTCACATGTCATTGCCTGTTTCCAAAGATCTTTTCAAAGATCTGAGGCAGATCTAAGTGTACTGTTTAGCTAAGGTTTGAGAACATTTTTGTCCTGATGGACATTATTTTAACCTATGTTTCAGTGCTCTTATTGTTTTTTTGGGGTTTTTTTCTGTCCTATTGCGTCCAGAGGCATTTTGATTAGTGCCTGTTATTTATGCCTGTGGAAACAGAGGTTCCAGACCAAGTCACATCATTCACATTTGGGTTTAGCATGTATTTTTGTAAAAGAAAAAATAATGAAAATGCTGATCACAATTTTCCAGATTTGCCTGCTTCAAATATATCGCTTGCAAGTCCCACATGTGAGATTCCTTAATTCACCCTCTGCACTTTGTCATAAGGAATAATTTATTATTTATTTGTTTACTTGTTTAATTTTATCTGCCGTACATGAATTGTGCTCTGTGAACAACATAAAAAACTAAAACTATCACTTTGTTGTATAACTCTGTGTTGTAGAATGATATGTGTGTGTATATCTATATCTATATCTATAATATAATAATATCTATCTATCGATGTATCTACATAAAGAGAGAGAGATACTTAGACATATGTGTGTATGTTTAAATAAAACTTTATGAACAGCTAATTAGAGCGTGGCTCTCCACTTTGCAGGCATCCCGTTGGTGCCTTTATCTTAGCACTTTTACCTCCTAAAATTAACTTAAAGCATTTCATTCAACTTCATTTAATGTCTTTTCCAGACAATGTATTTAGGAACAGAGAATAGGACTGTCCAGTAACCACCACAATAAAAGCCCCAGCTATATAAGGTACTGGGTATGTAAAGACCTGCTGCATCAGGGCTTTTCACTCTGCTACTGTCTTTTATTAAAAAATTCCTGTACTGCGTGTTGAGATTTCAGGCCATACTGAGAAGTAATAGGAACCACACACTAAAATTAAAACTTACTCAATCTTTTAAAGTTTTACACAGTAAAGATCAAACAGGGTTCTATTTATATCATATATGTTGGAACGATCACAACCACTGCCTGAGAGAGTCATGGGGGGGTTTTCTGTTTGAAACCTATGGCATTTTTCAAGCAATCTGACCCCTACTTAATCTCTGTGGGCTTGTCTGTAGCTGAAAATGTCCTCTCTTAGCCCCAGAGGCACAACTCCAGCCACTCAAGCTAGCAATCACAGGCCATTGGCTAGGGCAATTACAAAACCATCCTGGCTGAATTTTTATTTAATCTATCCAAATGTCAAACTCATGCTTATTAGCTATCATCATGCTGCTGCCAATCATAGTGAAAGAGATGAGAGCTTTCTTCAGCACTCAAACCTCAATAGGCCTTCTTCCCACTGAGTTGGTTTGAGATTTTCTCTCGTCTTCTTTGCTTCCTTTAAACTGTTTTCATTTGCCTTCTCAATACATTACTTAGTAGGTTTTTTTTTTCTCTGCTGTTCTGATCTGATGGTGGGAAGAATGATAATCCTCACTTTTATGTTGATAGTGATAGTGGTTCAATCATGGTTAAATCATGGTTAAATAAAGGATGGTGGTTGTTTTCCTGTCTGAAATAATCAGTTTAAGTTATATATGACTTGACTCAGTGACTTTTTTAAAAATCCATTTTCAGAGTAAGATTCAAATCCTTTCATATCTGCAAAATTTTTATTTGGTTTAGCTGTTATCATTTTATCAAGTGCTTTTAATTTAAAACATTAAAAAAAACTAAAGGTTTTAAGTAGAGAATGTATCTTTAATATTTTTTTATTTGGATCGATCTAATAAATGTATAAAATTTCACAAAGTGGAGACTGCAAAATAGTTTTGCACTGTATTCTGCTATGGTACTAAGAGAGACAGTACTTTTTTTTAATGACATTATGTCCATTACTTATTCCTTACAAACCAAATATATTTAATTAATAATTTCTAAAATTCTAATGTGATAAGCTGATTTGGAATTGGATGCAGATTTGGTAAAATGCTTGAACCCAAACCTTTAGTCAAGTGGTTGGAAAACTTAAGATGACCAATAAACACAAACAGCGGTCTACTCTGTGTTAGATTTGAGATCTGCCCAAGATGTCATACTGCATGCTAGGCTAACCACCTGCTTCTCTACATTGTAGATATGCAGTTAAAGATCATATAATGATTGTTATGTTTCTTTCTGTAACTTTCTATCTCTCACAGGGCGATGGTACATCCGTGAGGGTTGGCTGAAGGTTGTTCCTCCAAAAGGTACTGATGTTAGGCTCCAGATGTTCTTTCTTTTCTCTGACATGCTCCTGCAGGCCAAGAACTGCAGCCCACTGCATCCCACCAACAAAAACAAGTTTGCTGGCCAGCATGCCTACCCCCTGCAGGACTGTACTGTGGAGAAGGTGTTTGGCCACACCAGGAGCCAAGGAGGCCTGCTCAGTGTGAGTATCAGAGAGATACAACTGCCATATGTGTTTGTTTTTGTGTGTGTGTGTCTTTTCTCTTTCTTTCAAATCTCATATATATATAAATGGGTGAGTATATGTGTGTTCATTGTCTCTTTTCTCCCAAATCACAAACCCTTGTTGAAGTAACCCAAAAGTTAAACTTTTAATATGTCTGTCCTCTCAATCTAGAGAGCTCTAAAATCTCCTAGGTCTCAGCCTTCACTCAGACAGCTCTGTTGTACTACTAATGTGCGTCCCTGTCATGCACAGCAGTTAAGCAGGTTTGATTAGTGTAGGGTCTGCCCATTCACACTGTCTGTCCATAATGTTTGCAGCTTTTGATGCTTTTTTTAAATTCAAGCTTGATTTATGCAAGACCAGTATTCTACAACAGGACTGTGACAAATGAGAGACATAATAAAACCAGGCAGAAGATTAACCTATGGTTATTCTGAAGCAGATTTTTTATTGAACTCTTCTTAAATGAAAAAGCATCAGTGATATTAAACTGAGAAATTCAAAACCCTCGAACCACTAAATGCCTTTTAATTTTGCCTGTTATTTTTCTTAGCTGTTGTTCACAGTACAAGTTATTTCATACAAGGCTATTCTCTACAAAATATTTATTTTCAATTAACCTCCCTTCAAATTAGTCAAAAATTATTTAGTTTAAATATAGAATTTAAATTCAATGTCAAAAACATGCATACTTTCAATCTAAGACCTAATAATGTAAGATGGCATCTTCAAATATTTTGTTTTGTTCCACAGGAAGTACCAAACCTAAAGATAGTCAATTTTTGTGTGATATAAAACAGAAAGAAGAACCAAATTTGACTAGATAAAACCTGTGCATATTTGCTAAACATCTGTAACCAATTGTAATAATTAAAATAATATCAAAATAGTTGCTTACTAATTTTGTATATTTATAAAAAAATGATTTGATATATTTGAATAATTTAACATTAAATAGACAAATTTATGAATTTCTTGTTTCAGCTTTAACTTCAAAATTCCTTAGGATATAGTATGCAGGGTTCTAAAGGTTTTTAATATAAAGTTACTTTTTTTATGTTTTATGTATGACTTTAAGTTAGGATTTTTTATTAGTTGTAATATTTTTTGAACTTTTTTTTTGTTAATTTTGTTTTTTTTTCAAGAAAGGTTTAGTTTCGGTTTTTATAAAAATAAAAAAAAGTTTTACATTTCCAAGAATTTAAGTATGTTTATGTTTGCACCCTGTTTTCAAGTATGTAGCTACATATGCATACGCAGTTCATTTATAAAATGTGCTACTGACTGCTGTTTTTTTTGTGTATATATTCTGTCTATGTGCTGCATAAAGGGCTAAAACTGCACTGTGCAGCCCTGTGTTGCAAAAAGATTTCAGGAGCCCAATTCCTTTTATCTATAACTGAAATAAATTGCTCTCATGTTTTAATGTAACAAGGCAATATTATTTCAGTTTAGTTTTAGTTGTTCTTAAAGGGTATTGTTTTTATTAAGTATCAGTTAACAACATTTTTTTTTAGTACATTCAGATGGACATTTGTGCACAAATGATAAAGGTTCTTAAAAAAAGAGGTTAAACAGATGAAACAACTCATGCATCATTATTGCAGTCATATATTGTGTAAAAGCACTCATCAAAACTCATTTGCTATATTTTACCTTACACATGCGTCAACTTATAATATCAGTCTCATGTGAATTAACATCTCAGTAATTTAAAAATTCAGGAAACATAAAACGTAAATTTACAAAGTTTTCTTAAAAAAAATAAATTTAGAATTGTTTTACAAGAGAAACCATGCCCTTATATTAAAAAAGGTTTTTAAACACAAGCAGCCATACACAAAATTATATGAGATAAAATTTGGTTGCAACTAATGGTAATTTTTGTTATCAATTAATCTTTCTGTAATTATCACAAATAATGTAATTATTTAGTTAGTCAAATAAATAATGACATCTTTCCAGAGCTTAAGCTGGTGTCCTCAAATGTTCTGCTTGTCAGACCAACAGTCAGTAACCCAAATATTTTCTATTTAATTCACACTGATACAAAACATTTATGACCAATGGACAGCTTTCAATTAACAAATGACATTTAGGGGTTTTTGTTAAACTGTTTAACTGATGATTTTAAAATTATTGACTTGTTGATAAATTAATTAATTTACTGTTTTAGGCCTTTATAAAATACAGTTTATTACCTGACCATGCATTTCATGCCAGTTTTTGGTACTTGACAGCACCCAGTGCTACTCTAACATTTTGCTGAGTTAAAATAAAAATTTAACTTAAAATTATGAGCAAGAATTTTAATATCTTGTTTAAGTGGAAAAAAAACCCTGATGATAATGAGAATTTAGGTTATCCTAGTGGTGTAATAGTGTATGTACTGCAGTATGATCCTTTCGGCATGCCCAAGGACTCATTGTCATCCCCAAGCCTTTGTGACTTCCTTTGTTGAAAGCAGTGTGAATTAAAAGCATCCTTTAAGAGAGTAATGAAAAGGCTGCTGATGGGAAGATTATTCAGAGCTGTATTATTTAGAGTGTGTGTTTGCGTGTGTGTGTGCTCAGAGCTGGGAAGTATAGTGATGGCTGCCAGCTGTAACAAAATCTCTCAGTTGCTGGATCAGATTAGGCTGCAGAGCCATCTCTTCCGGCCCTCCAGTAAATACATCTTCCTTTAGCCCGTCGCAGCTCTCTGCCAGCCAGCTCTACGTTATCTAATGGCAGAAATGGCATTTCATTAGCCTCTAATCCCGCAGAGGCCCAAATGCATACTCAATAGCATTACACGTAATTTCTCATAAGGACACATTATTGATTGCAGGGCAATACCTGAGCTCAAGAAAGGGGGCTGTCAGCACTCCAGGGCCCTCCTCATCCAGGGAAAAGAAGAATTAAAGCCAAATTAAATTTGACAGGTGTAAATGCCATAGCAATCTATATGCAAAGTTTGAGAAAAGTCCCTTTATTGAAATTCCTTTATTTGTTTTGTTTTTTTGTTTTTGTTTTTTTCATGGTCACATTAGTCACGAGAGTTGCTTTATATTTGTGCCTCATGTTTTTCTCAGCATTTTGTGTCTTCTCTCCCTCCATCTTTCTCAAGCTTCCTCATTCTCTCCTCTTTAACTGTCTTCAGTCTTCCTCGTGCTGATATTCCCTCGCTACTTGAATATTTTCCCACATCCTTGACAGATTCTATTTGATGTATAAATAATCAAGCCAAATTATGTGCAGCGATGAGGTTCCGTGCTTTGCTGCTCCTATTATACAAAGTATTTTTTACCTATGGGGATCAGATTTCCTTACAAATTCCTAATTACTGCATTTCAGTTGAAGTGGAGTCTATTTGTGTATAAATCAGCCGTCGACCCAAGTGGCAAGTGTCTAATATCATGTGGCACTCAATCCAGCCCATTTCACTGAACTCTGTAATTAGATAGGCTAATACTTTTTATGATGATACCTTTGAAATCTTTATCCATTTAATGTATATTGAGAGACACTTCTCTTTTCCTATGTAAAAGCATTATTATGTTTTGAGACCTGTGTTCTTTTTGTGCCAAAGTAAAGTTCTGTCTTACTGCAGCTGCAGGTAAATATAGACGGTTCTTTTTTGGGGGTTTTTTGATAGGTAAAATCTGAGGCTGGTTTTAGTGATGTAAATGACAGAGTAGCTAACAGCTGACTTAAAGAACGGAAACCCTCCTACTCTGTGGACCTGAGAGAAGTCCACAAGACTTCTGAGAACAGGTCTCTATCCAACTACCTACAGAACAGAATAGTTTTGCAATAAATATTACCTGATTGAAACAGATTCCGTCAACTTTTCCATTGTCTTTACTGTCAGATTTCAGTGTTTAAGAGGATGAACATTTATGAGAAAGCAGGGGTAGGTTTCATTGTATGATAAGCTGAAAAGAAAGACGTTTTTTCTTGATTTGTCCTGCCCTCTTCTGTTCTAAGACAGTTACTGCAGTTTCAGTCCTCTGTAGAGAGGTTTCCAGTGGTTGATGGATTGCAAGGCATCCACAATACAACCAAAGGCTAACTATTTTATGGCTTTTATCATTCCTGTTTCACTTGAAAAACCTACATGGCATTAATATGTCTTTCCAAATAATGGAGCTGTTATGGAGATCATAAAAAAATTTTAAGCAGGATAACAGTCAGGTTTTCTATAGTGCAAGTGTTAAAAGGGACACAAGTGCTTTTATTTATTTAATCATTTATTTAAGCCCATGTACAGAAATCCTGAAAGATAAAACTCCGGTCACATATTTTCTAAGTATGATGGGGGGTTTTTTCTCTCTAAAATCTTTATGACCTAAGAACAGATGAAAAAAAAATTTAACAGGACATTCTTTCAAGATTTCTTCATTTTTTTCCCTCATCTATTAAATGAGAACAACCACACAAGGGAGAGTTTGCCACAGGCCTTTGAAACCCTTTAGGCAAACTCTCCCTTGTGTGGATTACCCTCTTGTGGCCTAAATATGTACTACAACCACAAAATAAGCCTGATTTAAAAATGTACATGCAGTGAGAAAACTTATCTTAAATAAATGGCAATTTTTACCGTCTTTTTTATTAAATAAAAAAACACAGAATAATGATAATAAACAGACTCATCTTTAAATTTTTTTTTTCTTTTTTTAAATTAGGAAATTCCGACACTGTAGTTAAAAAGACTTGGTGAAATCAAAACATTTCTAAAGAATATGCTTGACTTTCCCAATTCTTTTTTAAACTATTTGTAACTCTTTTAACAGTTTAATATTGCAATTTAAAGTGCTTACTCTAAATAGCTTAAAGATCTGCTATAATTAAATAATTCATATGAAGATTTGGTAATCTGTCTTTCATAATATTTATTCAGCTTGCGTATTTGATACTGTTTTTGTAGCCAAATCTTAGTGGACGTCAGATTTTGCAACCACAGGTGCACACCATCTGCAAACTAACTTTCAACCTGCTGGAAACACTGATTACCATCTTTGGAGCACATCTTATAATTGATGTAAATGACTACCACAAATGTGCAAAGTTCAGATCGTGCCAGTCAATGACTGAGTGATAATAATCAGTGATGTTGACAGTACACATCCTTTGCCCCAGATGCATTAAATCCAAAAAGATACAATAAACTCACTAAGAGCAATGAAAATAAAAATATGGGTTTTGGGCCTAGCCTTTCTCTGTCACTGTTGCAAAAGTCATCTGCTGCATCAGTTGCAGTGGTCCAAGAGACTGTGGGTAACTATTTCTGGTGAGGGACAGGCTGAACAGTTACTTACTGCCACTGTGGAGCTTCCCAAAACTGAAAGCATTGAAGCACATTTTTTGATTATCCATTAATTTTCATAAAAATTTTAATATTTTGACTTTTTTCCCATATTCTTACCAAAAAACCCCACATGAATTCAGTCATGGAATAGTTAAAAAAAATTCAAAAAATTTTTTGTTGTTTGCCTCAGCACTTGTTGTGACTATCCCGTGCTTTGCATTGCAGGACAAAAGGTAGACTTGTCCATTTGATAGTAAAGACTTTCTTTACAAATCAGCACTGCTAGTTTTTACATATTGCAGTTTTTGCTTGTGTTTGAATAGTGCATGTTATATTTTGCCGAAATCAGAATCTTCTGTTGGTGTCTTAAGCAAATACAGCCATAGAAATAAACCCACAGGCTGTTATGTCCAACTACGAAAGTTGGGGGAAATCTCTTTTTTTGAGTTAAGTATTACATGGTTAAAAAAAAGGTCAAGATATTTCAAGTGCTTATTGTTCTTTAATTTTGAAATATGCATATCTGTGTTTTATTGGCAAACGCAGTGTGCATCGAGATGAAGTTGCACTGCACAACTGAAAAATAGGATCTACAAAACTATGCTGATTTACTTTGTTGGTGTAACAGCACTGCCTGTTAAATTCAGTAAAGAAACCTGATTTTTAGGTTTGCTGCTATTGAATGTCAATTTGACTGGGCTGTTACAGTTATCCCAATACTAATCACATTACAGTACCTCACCTCTGTACAATAACCATCATAAAACCTCATACACACTTAAACTGCCCACAAACATCCTAATTACTGTCCCGAACCTCCTCTTATTTCAGTTAACCTTCCCCAAAGCCAAACTCTTACTGATGTCCAGTAACCAGGAAGATCTCAATGACTGGTACCAAAGCCTGAGCTCAGCTATCAGGTATGTGACCTCTAAACACACAAACAACCCCACATACTGTATACATGTGTGCGATATGCCACTGCATACATGTGAATATATGTTTTTGTATATAGAACTTCACATGATATTAATCCTCCAAATTCATTCTAGCCCTAAAACACATACAAATATGGACAGAGTGAGAATAATGTCCAACAAGAAAGTCTTATGCAACCTCTGGTGTGTAGGCATACTATTACTCTCAGTAAAACTTTGGCACAGGCTGATACTGTACCTTAAGCATGTCTGTCTCTCAGACAGCCTCTTGGCATTGATCAGCCAGACCTCAGTCAGTCCACTCTCTTACCACCTTGCCCTGGCTCCCCAGAGGAGGGTCTGGGTCATCCCCTATGGAGGGTACAGCTATGCTGAGGATCCCAACCCCAGCCAGGCTAATTAGTTTGTCACTTTGTCAGAGAGGAGAGAGAGGGGAGGCTGTTAAAGAGCTCAGACCACCCAGCAGATGTTAGCCAAGGTTGCAGGCTGACAGCTCTAAACTCAAGGGATTGTAATTAGCCAAGGTGGAGGACTGAAGAGAGGACGAGCTGAAAGACCAGAGGTCAGCAACCCTAGTACAACTGGGGAAGAGTGCAGGACTGAGGTGTGTGTGTGTTTGTATGTGTGTGTCTGTCTGTCTACACTAAGTTGAATTATTGATTTAACAAAGACTACACACTACCACGACTGACATCTCTGAATCAGTCATTTTCTCAATGATTAAAAAATGTATTGTTGTCGGTCTGTCTGTATGAAGTCATATCAGATTGGTAGCTATTGTTTTAATTATCTCTTTATTTTTGATGGTAAAATATCAACTTTACAAACACACACTCATCTTTGCCTCAAATAACTGCCATTTTTTATTTGTGACTACAGGGGTAACTTAGAGAAATGTTTTAGTCTTTAAATCTTGATTATTTTTTTAAGTCTACCCAAGGGACTTAAGTAGCGTGAAGGTTAATGCTCAGTGACAGTAAATGGCAGGGTAGGCTGAAGACTTACAATGTACGGTAATGAAGGCTAAAGATATTTTAACTGTCATTTACCTTTTCATTTGCAGAAGTCTGACCCACTCTTTAAGATTGATTTTAAATATTTTCTAGTTTATAGGGCTGGACATTGTTTCTGTATTATCATTTTTAACTCTGTAGAAATTTATATTGATACATAATCATGTTATTTCATAAATATGTGGTCTGTATTAGAACCAGTATCAGTCATTAGGTATTCCTAATGTTGTTATTGTTTCCAGAAAAATGTAATTTTGTCCTTAATATTTTGGTTTATGCAATACACTAAATATAGTTTATAACACTAAATAAAAGTGTAATATAAAGGGTTTGCAATGATATATAGATATTAGGTAAAATCCACCACTCATTCCATTGGCTGTACCAATTAGAACTTTGGTGGGTCACATTGGGGTATGAGGCAGGGTACATATTTGTTTAGTTGTACTTTAATATACTTTACATTAAAAAATATTTAGTCTATCTAAGTATATCCAGCAAAAATTAACCCAAAGTTATTTTTGATTTGGTGATAAGTGTTTCTTCTTAGCCAACAAGTTGAGAAAAAACTTGTGCTGTCCTGGAACATTATTTCTCCTTCCTAGGTAGGTAGGTTTAGAGGGTTTGCACATGCACAGTCTGTTCTCATGCTGTCTCCAATGGGCAGCATTCAGTATGTTTACATGCTCAGTAAGATTGAGCTACAGTCATAGCTCAATTAGGCCATTTAAATGGGACCACTGTTCTTGTCCCAGTATACAAGAATTGTGGGAAAATCAGTTTACTGAAGCATGTCTGACTCCGCTTTGAGCTAGTTACTATTGGACCCTTTTCTGGTTAACCTATAACGTCACATCCCAAAGGATTAAAAAACAAGTTAGCGTGTGGCAAACTGGTTGTATGTTGAACTGACTAGCTGTTAAACAGCTGACACACCATAAACTGAGTCTCCTTTGTCCAAAAATGTATAATTTTGTGTTCAAGCACTTACCATGATATCTTCATCTTGTTTACTCCCCCACTTCTTCTACTTCTATTTTTGCTGTTCAGCTGCTGTGTGAGAACCTGGTGCGGAAACTGTGGGATATGCGTAGAACGCATTTAGTTCAATTTAGTGTAATTTCAGTTGGACTAACACATTTCCATGTGTCCTGTATGGGGTACAGGAATTTAGATGAACGTGCTGTCTAAAGAAGTATTAAGATAGGCACACTAAAACATGTATTTTAAAAGTCCAGTTTTAGTTGGACTTGCGCAATAAATCAACTTTTTCTAACATCATGTAATTGTATTGATTGAGACACAAGCTTTTTTGCTTCTAGCATTCCTAGCCTGGTGGCAGCCCATGCGACACTACTCAGCCAGTCAAATTTGCATGTCCTCTCAGCAGTGCTGCTTACCTTGCAAAGCAGCTGAACTGCTGAGATTTCTGAAATCTGGTCTACACAACCAGTCTTACTACTTTATGTCCTGTAATAAGTCTATTACACCTATTATGGGTCAGTCTTTCGAAAAGACCTCTTTGACTCAGAAAAGCTTCTGTTTTGTGTCTGGCCTGGCCTCCTTATGGATGAAGTCCTTCATCATGTGCCAGACAAGCATGATGGGGTTTAAATCCAGTGACTCTGGCAGTCTTCAACCAGTTGATTCCCATTGTTGAAGTGATAGTGTACAGCTCTCTGAGTAACTTTGATACCCAGACTTGCAAAATGTTTTTCAATCATCTGTGACTATTTTCCATTTGCTCGCATCCCAATGAATCTGTTGGTTCTGTCACTTTGTTATTGCGCATCCTTACTGCTGAATTTAGGATATAATTATTCCATGTAAGGACAGCATTTTATAGGGACCCTTTCAAGTTTGTTAAAGGGTTGTTTAACCAGGAAAAGGGAGGGTAGCTTAAAGCAAAAAAGTTAGAAGTGGAAAAATATCTAAGAAATAAATATTCAGATTTTGAGCAGAATAGAGTAGTAGGCCTTCCACCTGACATGCCACCATTAGGTGAGATAGATCATAAGATGGATGTTAGACCACCCAGGTGGAAGGAGGTTGAGGAGGTAGTCAGGCGTACAAAGGCTTCTTCGGCCCCAGGGCCAAATGGAGTACCCTACGGGGTTTATGAAAGTGCACCTGATATCCTAAAGTTTTTGTGGAGGCAATTAAGAATAGTTTGGGGGGAAAAGTTTATTCCCAGAGCATGGCGTAGGGCAGGAGGAGTCCTCGAACCTGAGTCAGTTCCGGATGATCTCTCTCCTAAATGTAGAAGGGAAGATTTTCTTTAGTGTAGTTGCACAGAGATTAGCTAGTTATTTATAAAGGAATAGTTTAATAGATACTAAAGTACAGAAAGCAGGAATACCATGTTTCGCAGGGTGTTTGGAGCACACTAGCATGATTTGGCATCAGATTCAGACAGCCAAGATTGAGAAAAAAGACTTTCATGTAATATTATGGGATTTAGCAAATGCGTTTGGTTCAGTGCCACATAGCCTTATTTGGAAGGCGTTCGATTATTTTAAAGTGCCTGTAGTAGTTGTTAACTTAGTAAGAGCATATTCCCAAGATATTAGACTGTGCGTAAGTACAGCAGGTTTCACAACAGGTTGGCAGAGGCTAGAAATAGGCATTATGGCAGGGTGTACAATATCTCCATTAGCATTCACAATGGCGATGGAGGTAATTATTAGAGCTTCTAAATGGGTTGTAGGTGGAGAGAGACGACAGGATGGGATGCGCCTTACACCAATTAGGGCCTACATGGACGACATGACGTTGATAACTACAACGGTGCCATGTATGAAGAGAGTACTTGAGAGACTTAATAAAAAC
>JAQMCX010000035.1:797297-818899 GCA_029814765.1 Acanthurus leucopareius | reverse complement strand
GTCCCCCCCAGGAATTACTCTCTGAAATTTTACTGTTTATTGTCCCCCCCAAAAATGAAATGGGATTTTCGCCCCTGGTGTTGGCATTACATATCATATGCTTTTTTCATGACATACTGCATTTCTGTAAAGAAAATTATTTTATGATATTTAAAAAGACTCTTTTGCTAGCTTGATTTAAAATATATAAAACTTATGGTCCTGTTGACTACATAGCAGTATTGGACCCTGGCCTGGAAATTCACTTTAACACACCACAGACACAAAATACCCTCTGCATACGTTTACAGTTATATGTCAATATAAAACAATAAAATGCCTGTGTTGGAGGACAAACCATTTACATTTACACTTCACTGGAATCCTGCATCACCTTGTCAGGGTTATTAGAATGACCAACTTGCTGGACATTATCCCTTACCTAGTTACCTGCACCTAACAAAAAAGGGAGCTCTACCACATCAGCTTTTTTATTCAGTATTCTAAAATAGTCAAATTGAGAAAAAAACCTACCTCGTATGTTTTACTTGGGAATGTACTGAACACAAACTATCACAGTTCTGGCACAAAATTGGCAACAGAGAAAATGCTGTTTGTAAAAACAGAACATTAAAAGTGTAATTTTGATTAAAGCACTGCGTTTTGCTTTACTTCTGCCTCCAAAAAGGATCTACGAAAAAGAGACGTTGCCATAAGTGAAACACTATCACACTTAAAAACATTTTCTTAGGTGGACTTGACAGTTGGAGAGGAAAAACTTCCTTTTAACAGGCACAAATCTCAGTACAGATCCAGGCTCAGAGGTGGGTGGCCATCTGACAGGACTGATTGGGCTATGAGGTAGAAAGAGAGTAAGAGAGGTGAGAGGGAGAGAAAGAGAGGGGGAGACAGAGATACATAGAAACTGTTTACAATTGATGTATGTTTAACAGAGATATTTGCAGAAAAATAAGCATGCAACATATACCTGTACATTCTCAGTCTCATCTGTGCTGTTTTGTCGCAGGCCTAATTGCCAGGTCTGCTGAGGGGTCATATTTCTCTTTGTGCGGAGAGGGTGATGGTTCTAACCCGCAGTAAGAGTGTGACGGTTGTTGCGAAAGCACGGTAGGAACACAAAATGCACCAGGGAGATATGCAGCATGTTTGAAATGTCCAGTAAACCTTAGTCCCCTCCACTCAAAAGCCGCTAAACTCTGTTGTGGAAAAATGGCAAAGTGATTTAGAAAACAAGCAGCATGACACCTTTTAGATAGCAACAGAGTGGGTTGAAGGGACGCTTAATTTTTTTCCTCCCATGCCAAACATAGCTGACTCCTCCAGACCAATACCTCCTCTTTGACTCACACCACCCACTGGAGCATAAGTTAGGCGTTATCAGAACTCTGCAACACAGAGCTGTTATTGTACCAACTAGTACTCAGGCCCAAGGGAAAGAACACAAACACCTGAGGGAAGCCCTTAAAACCTGTGGTTAACCCAGTTGGACCTTTGAGAAAATTGCAACACGCTCCAGAAAGAACACCAATACGAGTGTGTAGGAAAAGAAAGACAAACGTAACAATATAGTTATCCTGTATGTGTCGGGGGTATCTGAGAAACTCAGAAGGATTTTTAACAAACACCACATACCTGTGTTTTTCAAACCCAGCAACACACTCAGGCAGAAATTGGTACACCCCAAAGACCATACTCCACATACACAGAAAAGCAACCTGGTGTAGGCGGTCCAATGCAGCAAAGAATGCAATGATCTATACATTGGTGAAACAAAATAAAAATTATATAAACGTATGGCCCAACACAGAAGGGCTAACACCTCAGGTCCAGACTCAGCTGTCCATTAACACCTTAAGGAGATGGCACTTTCCTTTGAGGACAGCAATGTACATATTTTGGACAGGGAAGACAGATGGTTTGAAAGAGGAGTAAGGGAAGCCATCTATGTAAAAGTGGAAAAACTGTCCCTCAACCGAGGACGGGATCTGAGACGCCTTTCTCTCATTTACAATGCTGTCATTTCATCCTTACCCAGGAGGTTTAACAACTTAGCCTCCAAAAACAATGGCTCTGGGGGACCCTGACGACCCTAATGACTGTCACGTTCACGATTGGCCTCATGTGACTCCAACCACTCTAAGGACTGTCATTAAAACAGAATGGAGCCCTGCCTGAGCCACACCTAGCACTAACAATTGTTAGACACCATTGTCTTTTGGAGCACCTCCACAGAGGTTAAAAACCAGGGATCTCCACCAGCCATTCAGACTGATGAAGCCCATTGGATTAGAGGCAAAATGTCTTCACAGACATATTACCAAGTCCAGTTGCCTTGGATTTATTTGCCCAGAATAACCATGACCTGGATGAACGAGAACATGCACAGATGTCTCTTATCAGCCAAACCTTTTGTTCTGTAAATAATAAAAAAGGACTTATAAGACAGGACTGCCCATGAGCTTCAGTGCTTCCAAATCCATGTGCTTGGACTGTGGCTGATGACCCACTCTAGCTCCTGAGCTACAGCCACCCCTAACTTAATCTTTCACTCTATCAGGTTGATGGTGAAATGCTAATTGTTGTTGGTTTATTAGGATAGATAACTTGATAAAAAATTTGGCGCTGACCAAGTGGCAAACTCTGCTTTTGTTGCTCCATTGTTAAAAAATAGTAATCCAAATCTATTTTACATTGATAACTATAGGCATCTCTCAAACATTCCACTCCTAGGGAGGATTTTAGGAAAGGCTGTTTATTACCATGTGCATCTCTTAAAAAAGAATTTATTTAACTTGTGCTAATCTGGTTTTCGAGTAAATCACCATACAGAAACTTCCCTTGCCCCAGGGATTGAACAAGCAACCTTACAGTTACAATCTATTCTATGGAAAATTTTAGTTTACTTTTTTTGACGTTATGACAATTGCATGTCAAGAATGACATGACTGAATCAAGTCCAAGACTGACTTACTTACTTTGTGATCCTAAGCAGTATTAAGATACTGGAGCCAAGGTAAAAAGGTGACATCATATTACCAGCACACATTCCATTTAAATATCTATATCATCATAAATAATATCCGCACCAAGCATCTTAAAATGAATAATGAAAAAGACTACACAAAACTACACTAATAATAATATCCTCATAATTCTCCAGCAAGCCATAACTTTAACTTTTTCTAAAAAGAAACAAAACAGGAGCCCATCTGTTGGCTCTTGTCTGGTGGGACTCTTGGTTCCCCACAAATCTGTAAAGGTGACCCTGGATATAACCAGCAGCTCTTTTGTTATAACAGAGATACAGTAAGACTTGACTCTGACTTAAAATTGCAGGGTCTTGTCAGTTACATAACACCAGACAAGAAAAGTAATCTATCTTTTTTTGGGGCTACTGAAGAAGTGACAGTTGTGTTTTTGTACCATCTAGTGGTGAATATGCCAAAATGCAACTCAGCATGGAGGCTGCTTGAGGCAGTTGGGCAATAAATCCATTCACCAGAAAGTAGACGGTACGATCATGGCCTCCTTCCGTTTGCAAATTGAAGTCTTTTAGAATAAGTTGTCTTGTATACATTTTTCTGTAATTATTGAGGTCCCACAGTTGCAGTCCAATAACCATTTTACAGTCTCTACTTCCTTCAGTGTTCAGCTGTTGTACTGTCGAAAGCAATGTTTCATTTAGATCAACTTTGTCAATGGTTTAGTTGTGCTCCTCAACCTATAATAGGACTCCACAAATGATCAAGTCATTTCTATTACCATGATGAAGAAAAAAAAAAATCTATTAGAAATGTGTCAATTAGAAGTTGTGTGGAAGAACAATAAAATGTTACCCTCAACCCACACAAGGAGGGAGAAGCCTGAATCTGTGTCAATATTCTTAATGCTATTTACTATTTATTCTGCTGTTTATTTTAAGGGCATTTTAAATGTATAATATTAATGTGCAAGTTAAGTAGAGTAGTGGGAAAGTTAAGATACTGAGTTTTTAATTTTCTTTGTCTATTGAAAAATGCATAATACACTTTGTCAGGGGTTTCAAATTGTAATTAAAAGGGCCTTCCTGAACAGAATTTAGACCCATGTGTTGACACAAACTCCCACAGACATTGCTTATTTGCTCTTCTCAGGAATTTGAGAACTGAAATTAAAAACTTGAATAAATCATTAGGTTTATTTTGGTCTCAGACACATGTAATGAAGGTTGGCCATGAGTGGGGGAGATTGCACTTAATTCTTTTAGTATTTCAAAAATTTTGAAAAAGCCCTGAACAGAGAGGAGAAGTTCCAATTGGCAAATACTGATCCATAGAAATATCTGACTTCTGTGTTTTCAAAGTAACATACCTAGCATCATCATGTGCTACATCTCTTCCTACCAAATTCAAAATTATGTAAAAAAAAAAAAAAAAAAAAAATGAACAAATTGCTTAGTTTATAAGTTTAAGAGCAAAAGCTATCATGATAAAAAAAAAAAAAAAAGTTTTTTTTTTTTTTTACATCGTAACTCTGATCAAAACGATTATCAGGAGCAACCAAAGTAAGCAGATTTGTTCTCTATATTCCCAAGCGTCATGAAGGCAGCATGAGGTAACTTACTGTAACCAGGGCAGGTCATTTACATAGAGAGCAGGAAGTTTTTCTTTTACAACAGCAGTCTCTATCATGCTCTTTATTTCGCCATAGTTTAGTCCGCAAAATTTTGAACTTCTGTTTTTTGGTGGTGGAATTTCGATAATTTCGAGAACGGGATTTCTGTTCTGATAACAGTTCTCACGAAAATGAACCTTCTTGGAACAGTTTTGGTCTTAATGTGCGTGTCGCATGTGTCCGCGGTGACGGTCTTATCCGGGCCTCCTCTCAACTGCTCCCAACAGGTAAATTAAAAGTGTCTGACAATAAAAAATATTTTCATTTTGGGCTGAAAGGAATATATAGTATAGTCCAGCACTTTCAGACGTTCTTGGTATCTCTACATGAGCTTTATGTGACGTTGTTGTAGGCTACTGGTGTAAGGTGTTGGTGTCGCAATTTTTTTGCCAATGTACTGGAAAATTAGACTGATTTACAACAGTTTATTTCCTGGAAAATACTCTGTGTTTATCTGGGTTTTTTTAAAGCTATTGGTATAATGCTGTATTTTTACTCTTTCTTGAACAGGTAGACTGGAAAATTATTGTTAGTAGATTATGTTTTTTATACTGTATTAACGAAAAAACAGTGATAGTAGGCTAGGCTCATTAGGGCGTAAAATGATTTTCATGACAAAATTATGTAATGTATTTGTTATAAAATATCAAAAATCGCATTATAAATATTTTAACTGTGTGTTCTTTGGAGTCATTTCAGGCTTCAAATGTAAAACTAAAAATGTTAACTATTTAGTCACAAAGCTGAATGGTACGTCACGGTGTATTCTTACTATTTAGCTGTGTAGAGAGATATGAAAGGACATAGATGCTAGTGTAAGCAAAAACAATGAAAGCCTACTGGCAGTGCCGACTGAGATGTGGTTTCATGTACAGTAACGTTATATGAACTTGCTCTATTGCTGTGGTCACTAAAGTCACAGTGTTACAATGCATCAAGCTTTATACACACCCGGGGTGAATTGGTATCAAAAGGCTGAGGTACATTTATCTTTCTCATCCAACCCAACCTTTACTGTAACTGTCTACATAAGATTCTGTCAAGTGAGTAGAAAGATTCCAAAGTCACATAAACTGTAAAACTATTACTGTTGCTGCCACAATGAACCAAAGTAATCTTATTTTCTTGTTAAAAAAGGATTTTTTTGTTGTTGAGATATAAGATCTTAAATTCAATATAAAAAAAAATTAAAAAAAAGCTTTTCAGGAGTAGTCTTTCTTTTTCCAGTGTATCAACCGACTGTATGAATGTATCTGACTAATGCTTTTTCCTGCCCGGCCATACACATTTTTCCATTCTTTTCTCTTTACATATTTAGGTTAATGTTTATATCTTTGTAAAAAGTAATCATTTCATTTGTAGTGTTCATATATGTGCTGCATATTTTGTACATTAACTGCTTTCCAAAAAGATTTTAATTAAATTATATCAAAACATTAACAATTTATTCAGTAATGTTAATTTTTCTGATAAACGCTATAGTGTCAACTTATTGTCTTGTCAGAGTTTGATTGGATCTTTCTGTCATTAAAACATAATGGAATTTCTCATTAAGACAGAATTATTGTGCATGGTTCTAAATAAAATGTTGCCATACCATGAAAGTTTTCTGGTTTGCATGTTGCAAGTCATGAGCACCTTGAACACACACCTTGGTTGTGATTGGAACAAAAGAGGGCCTTTACAGCTGTTCATCTTGAGCAAGGTTTTGTTTCATGTTTGATAATATATTTTTTGCAGGTGTTTTTGCTAGTCTGTAAAACACTTTGCTGTTACAAAGTTGGTAAATCTATATATATATATATATATAAAAAATCTATCTATAATCTATTATAAATATATCTATAGAGTATGATCTTGACATGCTCTATGTGTTAAGTGTCCTGAGACAACTTTGTTGTGATTTGACGCTATATAAATAAAATTGAATTGAATTGAATTGAATTAAATCTGCGCTATTACCATTGTATTATTGATAAACCTCAATTGTAATTTCTAACCTTTTTTTTTCTTTACACAGGATTTGATGTGCACAGTCCAAATAAGTAAGAGTGTTTCTTTTTTTATATTTCAGCTTTTTTAATGCTGTTGTACTATATTTTGTCAAACACTCGTTGATAACAGATTTCAGTTCTAAAGGGTTATAATAACATTTTATATACAGTATATGTATATGTCTGTGTGTGTGTGTGTGTGTGTGTGTGTATATTAGAGATAGACCGATATGTTTTTTTCAGGGCCGATACCGATACCGATTATTAGTAGTCAAGGAGGCAGATAACTGATATTTGGAGCCGATATTCATATCTGCTCTCTGAAGCGTCAGACTCGCCATGTGTGAGCACTGTGCATGCATAGCTTTCACTGCTGATTGGCAGTAACCTGTGCCGTGGCTCTGCATGTAACCAATCAGATGGTGCTGTGGATGGGACAGTGCTGGAGACAGAATAGAGACTGCAGACTGAGAGGCAGGGCTGCGTCAGAGCCAAAATAACCCATTTTTAAATTGATCTCTTATCGGCCGTTGGATTTAAAAAAAAAAAAAAGGCCATTGCCAATATGCGTCAAAATGGCGAATATTGGCGCCGATAATTGGCCCGGCCGATAATCTGTCTATCCTTAGTATATATATATTTATAACAGTGAAATATTTTTCTTGTATTAAAATGAAGAATTAAATAAACACAGAAAAATATACCATAAATATATGAATGTTAGAATGTGCATGATATGATCAGGTTTCTCAGCTGTTAGACCTTCAGTGTGTGTCTCTGTATGCAGCTAACTGTGTTGACAGTGAATGGCGATATGGTCATGACTACACTCCTAGCAGTCCAGAGGAGCTGCAGGTGTCTGTACACACCATGCAAGATGAGACAGGACACCTGCAGCCTGTACTGTTTGCTAGCTGGAAGTTAAGGGATGATGGTGAGTCAGTCTGCAGTAGAATGAAGAGAAATGCTGTAGAGCATTTTATGAAAATCATGCAAGTTGTAAGACATGAAGAAGGAGTAGAAGACAAGGAAAATTGGAGTTAATCCTTTTTCAATATCACCTGATGTTTCATATTTAGCTACACTAGATAGGATGTTGTAAAGACAGGTAAGGGCGGTAACACAGGAAGTGATCTCTGCTGTTTCTCCTCAGGCAGTATTTGTTATCTGAAAGCCACTGAGTTTCATGTTTTGGTGACTCCCACCAACCAGAACCTGTGTGTTCGATATTCTTTCAAAGAAAAACTCCCAATGAGAAGTCCATCAGGTGAAAAGGTGAGTGGCTAACAATACTTGAGATATTTAGCATTTATCAAATTGTAATGTTTTCCGGAAGAGATAGCACTGAACTTCCTTTTTTTTTTTTACGGTTTTACCATAATTCCAGTTTTTGGTGTCTAATAGGAACTCCTAATGTATTTCATGTAACTTTCAACATTTTGCATTTTATTTACACCACCTGTATGCTGTAAGTTAAAATGTGCCACGCCATGTACGTATTGTTTAATTGTTTGATTTTCTGTACATGATTTCTTTTTTTCATTTGTTTGTGTTTTACCTATATGCTGTTTTTCCCTAAATGGGCTGTCAACGTAATATAGAGATATAGATGAATATATATGGGGTAATATAGATAGCTATATACTTCAGGTGCTCTCTCTTGAGCTGCACTATATTATATTCTCTTGGCAGCCATAGATATGGTCACAATTCCCCATTACATCTCTACAAGGTTAGTGTTTTGCTGAGCAGAATGAACTAGTTTATGCTCTTTCTGTGAACACAGCCACAAGTAGGATGTTGATAAGAGATGTAATTATTTGTAGAATGAGACTGTTTCTAGAATACTCTATCAGAAATAAAAAGCAGAGATGATGGCTGGGTTTGGTGGAGGTGCAGCAAGTCAGTAGAGCATCCTCATCCATAATGGCACATGAGGCTACCAACTTCTCCCTAATGAAGACCTTAGTTGATGTCAATACTACATGTATTTGGACATAACAACAATATAAACAAAAACATTGAGAAACAATATACAGGCAAGCGGGAGAGCATCCTCAAAGGAGTTTACACTTTAGCTTCCAAAGGCTGCAGCTGTGTCTAGCAGCATCATGAGAACATGAACACACCCACTCACTCGATTTGATATCCCCAGACAATGACATCCTGGACAACAGATGCAAAGCTTATTGTAAAGTTTAGCAACATTTTTGTTTGTGGTAATAGTTTGTATTTAGTCAAAACAGTCATTAAAGTTAATTTCATTACAAACATTATAATTTTGTGTTTTCAGTGGACATTCTCAGCTAACATGCTTGTGCTGGAGCCTGGTCAGAGATATCGGGTCTCCGTCGTCAACATCCCCAAACCAGAGTTGCTCCACAGCAGCTACGATGTCGGAGCTGATGTCATTGTTCCTGGTAAGTTGAAGTCAAAACCACCATTTGGTTTTTTGGTTTTTTTTTTTTGATTGAGCAAATAAAACTGCAACCAGAAGTGCTGTTTTTGTATATTTTTGATCTGTTCATGTTCCTGTCACTGATGATTAAGGTTATGAATAAGTTATGTTTCATTTTGTTATATAACATATTTCTACATTTGTTTGAGTGATTTCATTTTAATTACAGTTTAGCCAATTTATTTGTTCATTTTTAATGTATGTATGTGTCATGTTCATTGCATCTGTAGGGCCTATGAAAAATGTTAACTGGAATATACAGGATTCTGTACAGTATATGTGGAGAAAATATAGTGTCTTCAACTGTCACCATAGCAGCTTTTTATATTGTAGGCAGCGTACATGTGTGATTTCTGGAAACAACTTTTTTATTTATATATTTTTATTTTTTCATATATTGCATACTTATTTACTCTTAACTAAAATGATTTTTAGTTAATTGATCTAAACCACATAGATTATATAGTTGTTATTTTTACTTTTATTTTTTCACTTTGCTTATGACTCTCTTCTGTTTACTTAGATTGTCAAAATCACACAATGAAGAGGACCCAGTTTTGCATAGAAAGAGGTGTGCCCTTGATATTCTGAAATTCAGTAAGAGTCAGTGAATCTTATAAGACTTTTTCTGATATGCTGTCTTGTTGCCGTACTGTAGGATACCTGTGGCAGCCTAACATTAGCCTGGCTCAGAGCACTACAGTCAGTGAAAGGTCTGCCTTGACTGTAAGCTTCAGTCCTGACAGGCTCTGTAAGGAATACATAATCATTATTACCTGCTCATTCATCAGCCACCATGAGTACTGTGAATACAAGGTAAGTTGAAATCATGCTGGGGATTTAAATGCTTCTGTATTTGAAGGTTACTTGTGCAGTAGACTGTCTCTAACACAAGTTGAATGCACCATCCTTTTTAGTGGTTTGACCCAGAACATAACTGTAATGTGCTCATTGCAACATTCTGTGTTTTAGCGTACCTTAACCTAGTTTTTACCCCAGTTTCATTCCTTTAGTTGCTGGAAAGTGTTGGCCCTGCCTCTCTAAAGTTTCTCATTATATTTGCAAACCTCTTCAATGCTATTTAACTTGAATGCAGCTCCGAGTCTCCATAAGAAAGCTGACCTGCAGTTTAGAATAAGATGTCAGCGTCTTCCTGTCTTAAAGGAGGGTGAACAGAGAACACAAAGAAGTGGTGCATCAGTGTGTTATGTGCTAAAAAATCAGGGATGGTCCTTAGAGTTTTTGTGATACTCTGGTATTGACAATAACTATGTTATTAAAAAAATGAAATATTGGTATCATATTGTGTTAATAATACACACAAAATATTGTATAAATAACACAGTGCCTCTTAAATCTTTTTTTTTTTTGCGGTTCTATCTTGTTGACTTGACAACTTTGCTAACACAACCAAACATCAAGCAAGTGGCAAAAAAAAAGGTTCATAGCTTGACAAGTCAGCTAATAATATTTATGGTTTGAAAAACAAGAAGTCCACCTTGGCAACTTGCGGTTTTTAATTTTGTGAATCCCTTGCCAACAGCAGAGGCCAGCCTGAATCTGATTCTGTATTACTGCGGTCCCGTCCTGCTCAGTCACTCTCTTTTTTCCTCTTCTATATCAGCATCCTCCTCTGTCTCTAAACCTCTGCCTTTTGCTAACTGCATTATCGTATAGAAGTTGTAGCAATCTCTCTTGAACAGCTACCTGCATGCTTGACAGAGCTAACAAGCAGCTAAAGTTAGCAGCTGTTTCAGGTTCCTTCAGAAATCCTCATAAATCACAAATCCAAACCAAAGCTATTGTGAATTTGAGACAGAGTGCTGTACAACGTTACAAAGGTATCCCACTTTCTTACCTGGTTATCTAGGGCAGAAACTGGTGGTCAGAAAAATGAGGAGTGATAGACACAGAGACAGAAAATTAACACAAGTCCCACTCAGTCTTGTGTTTTTTCTTAAACGGACTGGCGTACATGTTAAAATGAAATAGAATTCCAGTCAAAAAAAAATCAACATTTCAATTAATAATTGTTTTGTACCATCCGCACAGTATTGTTCAGTACCTCAATGTTATGCATCAGTGCTAAATCCATGCATATTAAAGAAACTCTATTTTCCAGGCTAATCAGACGACTCTGGATGTAACATTCAGCCTTGATAAATGGCCGAGTTCCTGCTGCCAGTTTTATGCTGAGGTAAATCCCTCAAATCTATTCTGCCCTGTGATATTAGTGTATTACTAAACATTTTTTTCTGCAAATACTTTGACATAACTTATGTTTACATTTGATCTTATTTATGTAAACATTACCTTTTTTTCAGATCAAACCCCTTTTCCCAAAATGTGGCCAGGACTGTGCCCGTCGACAGAGAACTCTAAATATTTGTCCTGGTATGTTGAGCCACAAATTGCTTCTACTATGTGTGTGTCTGAGGGAGAACATAATGTAAGTCACTTTGGACAAAAGCATTTGTCAAATTAATGCAATGTTAAGTCTTTAGGAATCTGAAAAAAGTTCACTGAGCCGTAAAGGGACATTTGAGACGGTGAGGTTTCATACACTGATGAAAGAGTGGAGCTAGCTAACTAACTAGCTAACTAAACTATCTGGTCAGTGATCACTTCTTCTGGAAATACAGGAGACTTAACTGTGTACGGTGGTTCACTGGTGCATTAGTTGCTAGTACAGTGGCCCTGGGGGCTCAACACACTACAACTTAACAAATTTAGCAAGAAAATCCTAAAGGATATCAAAAATAGTCAAAACAAGTAAGGCTCAAAGGGGCACTGAAATTAGACATCTTAAACATTTTAACCAACACTAAAAGATGAGGTGGTGATTGCACTTAAAATCATAAAAGTTTAAAAAGGTGAACAGTGGCAAGATAAATCTGTTTTATCTTACCTCTTGAAAGACTCCTACATAGCACTTAAAGTTCCTGGCTAAGAGTTTTCTCTCAAACACTACTGACAAAGATGCTGTGACCAACTTATAGTAAGGAATTGGGGAATCTAATGCTTAGGGAAAGAGCAGGGTTGACCATGTTGCTATGAATGATGTCATGTTTGATTGGCTATCTTGGGTCTCAGGCAGTTTGTGGTCTCCTGATCAGTGAATTCATTATAAAAATACTGTAGGAAGCACGTTGAAAATCCAGGCTATGATTTTAAATAAAATGTAGGCCAAGTTTTATTAATTTAACATTAAACAAAGAAGAAGTAAAATTTACAGGCTACTAAATAGTAATAGAAATTTGCATTAAATGATCCAATGCTTTAAGCTTGTAAAAAAATAACTATGAATGTATTTGTGCATAAATAATCCTTACAAAAAAAAAAGCTTATTATATTAGCATGTAGTCTGTAACTGGAAATATTTTTTTCATTTATAAGGAGGAGGATTAGCACTTAAGATTCCATCCCCTATTGCTTTAGAGGTGTTTACTGGGTGTTGGGACAATGGCATAACAGGGCTGGTGCAGTTACTAAATGAATCTGATCTCCAGTGTTATTGGGTTGTTTCTGTTGCTTGGTGAAGTGACTGCGTCCTAAACTAGCTGTACTGTGGTCATAAAAACCACCCAATTAAGGTGATATCTATTTAAAAACTTCAGTACCAGTGTTTGAACTACACTGATCATCTCTGTGTTGGCAGTAGAAAGGAAGTGTGCCTTCCTCAGTATGTCCTCACCAAGACGTAATGCTTTTAAATTCAGCTTTTGAAGCTTCTATTCTTATCAGTATGATAACACAGACAATTCAATACTGAAAACTAGTTTCAAGCCAAATGGCCCATAATTATGATAATTAGCCACTTCTAAGGGTAGAATCTCTACTTTCCTAAATGTGTTTCATCAATTTCTTATTATCTACACCTCTTTCCTGTACCTTAAATGTAAGGAACTGTGATGCAAGAAAGAGAAATAAAAAAAAAAAATTGCTGGAATTCAATCAGCTGAACAAACCGACAGTCTCTCCACAGCTGGACTTAAGCACAGTGGTGCACAATTGGCTAAAATTAGACCAAATCAGACAGACTAAATGTAGCCATATTGTCAACGTCTATTTTTCCATGAAATTACAACCATGTCCAGCCAATGTGGTTGTGTCAAAGAAAGAAAAAAAAAGAGCATATATATGTTAGATCCCACGTGAATACTTTGAACCCTTAATCATGGGATCATTCAGATTTAGTCAGTGGTGACCAAAAGGTTGTACTTTACTCTATAGAAACAACAGCATTGCGAATCAATGACATGTGTTCTCATTTCTACAGTGAAGCCAACAGATGCCCCAGATGTCCCTTACACATTTGTAATCTTCGGAGTTATGTCTCTGTGTGTCATGTTGGCAGTTATTCTGTATGTCATCTGCAGGAAGCCAGGTTAGTCACACATATCAAGTTCTACCTCTACAGAGTTGTAACTTCAAAATATATGTAATTTCATTTGTGATTTGAATTTTCTAATGGCATCGTATCTGTGCTTTTGTGCACTTGCAGGTAAACCTGCTGTTGATAACACACTTGAGGAAGGTGAGAAACCATGGCAGCCGCTGCCTAAACAGTCTCCCAAAGTGCTGGTCATCTACTCTCAGGACCACCACCTCTACAGGGATATAGTGCTAAAGCTGTGTGCCTTCCTTCAAGCAAAATGTGGAACCAAGGTGCTTGTGGACCTGCTAGACTCCACTTCAGTTGGAATGGTGGGTCGCCTTCGATGGCTTGAGTGGCAACGGCAACAACTTAAAAATCCCTCTGACAAAATCCTAATTCTGTGCTCTCGAGGGGTCCAGGCAAAGTGGAGGGCCATGTGTGGTCAAGGTCAGGTAACTCTGAGGGAAGACACTCACTCCCCCACTGATGATATGCTCACTCCTTTTCTGAACCTTTTCCTACCGGATATGCACTCAGCAGGCATGCTGGGCAAGTACATGGTGGCATACTTTGATGACATCAGCAGTGAACAAGATGTACCATCAGTTTTTGATATTGCAGTCAAATACAAGTTGATGAAGCATTTTGAAGAGCTGTATTTCCGCATTCTAGACATTGAGAAGTATCAGCCAGGTCATGTCAACTACATTAAGGGCATTGGAAGGGAAGAATATTTCAACTGCCCCCAAGGTGAAGCCCTGAAGAATGCAATTGAAACCTTCCAAGCCTACCAGTTGGAAAATCCTGATTGGTTTGAGAAGGAGTGCATGGATGGTGAGGAGGAAGTAATAACAGAGGCAAACATGCTCATTGACCAATTGCAGATCCCTCCTGTCCTAGAGTGTGTTCCTGTAATCAGGGATGGGCTTCCAGGCTACATCAATGAGGTACAAATCAATGAAAATGGCAACAGTGTTCATGTGCTCACACCTGAACTAAATACAGAGTGCAAGCTGTTGTCAGTAGCAGAATTTACTCCATTAGTGAACGATGAATCCAAATATCGATATCCTTCAATCATGGATGAAGTGTTGACAAATTACATAAGTCCTCACAGCCCAAGTTCAGAATCTGTCCACATAGTGGAGCCTGTTCTGAACAAGCCATCACTGCCAAGACAGAACTGCCTCTTTCATGAACCCTTGAGTCAAGTTAGGACTGAGGGTGAGAAAGAGAATTTCCAACCATCTAGGCGCCAACTCTCTAAACCGGACCTCAGAAGCTCAGGCATACAAAACTCTCCAGACTCAAACTTCCAAGAATCCTCCAGTATGCAGAGTAAATATTTCCCTCTATTTGATATCAGTCACTTTCAGCCTGTGGAAATGGAAGAGTATGAGGTTCTAGAGCCCAGTGAAAAGGGTCTGAGCAGTGGATCTGATCAAGGCTACATCTCCAAACTGTCTTCTCAGCATGATGCCCCCTTTAAAGAGGATCCGCTGGTGACTCTGAGAAGGCTGCAGGAGGAGCAGTTTCAATGAATGTCAGATACTGCAACATAGGCCCTAAAGAAAACCGATGCTCTGAGTGACCCTCTTCAATAAGTATTCAACCTTTACTTACTCAAATCAAAATAACCTATATCTTCTTGAAGGAAGGTGGATGTAAGAGGTCAGAACACTGTGTGAGAACAGCGAGGTGGAGGGTGGGACTTATACATTTCAGATCCAAAGACTAATGCTGACTTTCTGCATATAATAAGCTATATTCTCTATATAGAATTTAGCTACATAATAACCCATACACTGTTTATATGTTGATGATCAAAATTAACATAATCATACCTTACTAGAGCAAAGAATTAGATCCTATACTTTGAACATGTGAACTTGTTGTTTTCTGTTAGAATACATACTTCTGACTGGATGTCACACTTGTATTTGACAAAATTTGGATCAAAAAATTCTCTACCTACAGGGATTTTGGACTTTCTTAAAAGAAGATATATTGGGCTTGTAGTCAATATTCTTGGAGAGATACAGTGTCTAGAAATAGGAACTGCAGCTGAGTTAACTAAGTGTTACTTACCTGAACTGCAAAACAGTCAATGGAGCAACTGCCTAGACGCCTAGACGCTCTTGGGGTTAGGGTTAGGGTCAGCCAACTTGTTTAATTGTTCAACAATGTTCCAAATTATTAAATCTTAAAAGACGCTCTTACCCTTTAGTTATGAGGGACTGTTGACAAAATCTAAAGTTTACTGTAAAGGTTTAAATTTTTCTCTCTTTTTTCAGTTCAAAAGTGCATTATGTTATCTTCTACATTAACTCTGGTCCTTCTGTTACTTTTTGGCCAAATGCTCCTCTAAACAGTAAAAGTAATTTGGGAATGACTATGGTTTACCTCCTGATCCAAGTAATCAGTCTGTATGGATTTATTTAAGGTTTAAACCACATAATATTCTGTTCCACATCTACAGTATATACATTCTATTATATCAGTATAGATGTGCAGCACACAACTTTGCAGGAACTGAACATATTTTTAAATGACAGCAATGTTTAGTTCCTGCAAATAAGTTTAAAGGGATAGTTCACCCAAAGTTAAAATTGGGACATTTTCAAATCCGCATAGCCCTGGAACTGGACAACCAAGTAATTATTATGTTATATTGTGTGTGTGTAGCAGCAGCTTTATGATCTGTAATCCTCCAGAAAAGTCAAACAGGGTCAGTGTCATAACAGCACCTTGTTGTCTGAAGGGTAATAAACAGTTTACGACCTTAAATCTGAAAAATGTATTGATTCATGATTATGATTTATTTTAGGGGAGTGAAAGTTCATCATGAACCTCGTAAATAGTGTATTAACAAAAATAATATCAAGATCCGTGTACATTATAGAGTCCTAAACCATATCTGATGTTCTGCATTAGCAGATAGAGTCTCTGTATTGTAGATACCGCTGTTGTCATCATGTGACACGTAACTTTATTTATGTGCAAACAAATAGACTTGCATCTCATGACATGACAGCTACTGTGGGGAAAATGTCAACAGTAAAACAGCAGGACCCTGGACAAAAGAGTGAATGGACAGTAGAAGCAGACATCATTAACTGTGTGTGACACCAGACTTAAACCACTCACAGCATCCATGTGAAAGAAGTCAAAGGTCATCAACCAGGTGTTAGTGGACAACCAGGGAAAGATTAAGGAGGACATCACCATTGGAAAACAGCCACCTTTGAACAGGGATAGTGGTCATGATCTAACGCCATATGCAACCTGCACATGGATACCAAGTTGCACAGTTAGGTCTTATAACGACACCTTAGCAAAATTTATTGAGAACAGATGGGAGATGTGGTTGAGAGCTCCGGTGAATAAAGTATTAAGTTATTATCAATTGTATTGTTCAAGAAAAGCCGTTGTTATTTCTTATTTTCAGTTACAATAAAGCACCAGTGCATTAGTCCTTTCCCCAAAATAGTCCAATCAAAGCCATATCAAAATTACCAACATAATGTGCAGGTGAAAATGCATATATTTTAAAATGGTCAGTTCAGCTGCAGAAGATATAAGATATATAAATGAAGCAAAACTTTGTTTGGATTGTATGTGTTGTGTTTGCTATGGTCCATAAGACTGTCATCTCTCCCCATTATTTTTGTACAGAAGCAAAAAGAGCAACAAAAAATAAAAGGTTATTAGAGTTTACTTTAATGGAAGTTGATTTCTTTTAGTATTCTGGTAAATTGAGCATTGTTTTCCTGCATTGAATTACTCAAGAACTTTCAGCAAACTTTCCACATTATAATGTCAACAGGATTACAGGTTTTAAAGTTCTTTTTATCCAGTTAACAATGTAAAAATGAAATCTAATGTTGAACCTGTTAGGGAGCATTTGGCTGTTTGGATAACCTCTATCCTTAGTTTTTTCAATGTTTTTGGTTAGCCCATAACAACAGCTGTTCAGCTGCTGTGGCATTGGCCACACAGCTCTTATTTTTGGACTGCACCATTTATTTTGCTTTTGGCGTGCCAGACCAATAAGTAAATTTATAATTTCCTGTTTCCTTGTTTGCAAAGTTTACAAAATGGACCCACATGTTAAAATGTATTTGCTGGGGGGTTTTTTTTGTTTGTTTTGTTTTTGGAAAATTCAGAATACCAATGGGAGCTGTAACATTTTTACAATAAACTTTTTAATTAGACCAACATTTAGTTAAATCAATTTAAACAAAACTTTTAATCCTTGTTTGCACATGACACTGTTCATTATCACAGAACCACAGTTGACCTAAAACCAGAAAACCTTGTATTACTTCAGTGGTGTGCTTGTTGGTTGAGAAAATTAACAAGTTAACTTGTCTAGCAAGCTATGTTAAAACAAAAGTGGACTTTCACCATGCTGCTGCCGTAGAGCTACACTGAATTGAAATTTCTCTCTCAAATTAAGGAACTTAGACGAAAGGAGAAAAAAAACAGACCCAGTCCACAGAAGTATGAGGACAGTAAATATACCACTGAAAAAAAAATTACACATAATGCTCATCGCTATATTTATCAGCAAGTCTGCATATCAAGTTAAGGGTTACATTGAAATAGTGAGAAATTGCAGGCTGTCTGGGAGGTAGGCAAATGTAAAACAGAATTGTAGAATTTGAAAATGTTATCGATAATGTTGGGCATTTGTTATTTGTTATAAAGGGGCTAAAGCTTAAGAAAACTTTCATTTTGTCTTTCATGGTGAATTTTCCTATTCATCAGAGTGACCCCCTACAGGGCACAACCTCTGACATACATACAGTGATCACTTGCAAAGAAGCAAACCAAGCTGTCAAATTGTAAAGATACACTCAACACAATGAAATTCACCTCATTAACTATGAGTTTATTCAGCTTAAAAATAATAGGCACTAAAATCAGCTTAGACACCACTGACCCATATTGCACAATATCTTTACCATATATCATCTTTAGTCACATATACTAATATAGTTTTATCAACCGTGTTTGTTAGATACAGCATTACTACAAACCTATGGAGGAGTTGATCATGAAGGACAGTGATCATGCCAAGACATACTGTAGCTAAAAGCTGTAGTGTCAATGTTGTAATTTTACTATAAATAATGTGCTTACCCAATGACAGGAAGCTTGGAATCACCTGTGTTGTTTCCAGCAACTGAATAGAGACTGTCTCTCATTTTAACTCAGCAGTGTGTACATTTTACATACACTCTGAAAAAGGGAGATTTTCAACACAACCTGTTGGATAAAGCATGTGTGCTGTTTAACTTTCATGGTTTATTTTAATGAAACAGTCAGTTTTTTTTGGTTGGATTGTTTGACTCTTTCTTCTCTCTCTCTCTGGTCAATGTTGGTGTCATCTCTGTGCATTCAGTACTGACAAGTTTAGACCTGTTGAGCCTACCATAGCATAAAGACTAGAAGGAGAAGGAAACTGTTAGTTGAAGTTACACTTACAACAGAGCTTAAACTTAGCAGCTCTGTCATGAGAATAGAACTTTCAAAATGATACATCCAGTCATTGCAACAAATACTTGTTCAAAAGTCCTCCAACTCACTGCCCTCAAATAAAACCTTAATGAACTTAGATTGTTTGTAGATTGTAGATTGTTTTTTCAGTGCATCCAACAATGCATCAGACCATTAACAAAAATTGCGATACTGCCACCTCTGAAAATCCAACAGTGACAGTTGAATGCTTAAGGGTTTGTATTATAAATGTGGTTGCGCATTTAGTAGACAGCGCAACATTATCATTCATTTGGAGTTGTAAGCTAAAGGCAGCGATAAGTCCGAGTAGAGCTGAGGGGATCTGCATGGTTGGAAAAAAATATTAGAGCAGTTATGACTTAGTAGGTCATGATTGTAAACTAGACCTCCTTTCTAAATTACTTATTGACTTGGCTAAGTAAGGGATTTTCATAACCGAAAAGAAGTTTTTACTGTTATCATCACTATTTTTGCTCCCTTTTAATTATCTGTTAGAGATATGTGATTACATATATTTTAAAGTACTAAGAAGATAATATAAATGTCTGTTATTCCAAATTTATGTCACAGGTTTGTTTAAAATGATGTAAACTTTTTCAGGGTCACCAATGTTTTTTTGTATACCGAGTATGACATTTTAGCAAAGAAAAAATACTATAGGCCCACGATTAAATAAAACTGTGTAGTCAGGTTTTTTGTAGAAATTGAAATATGGAAATTTAGGTTACTCAGGTTAATTAAGCATATCAGAATGAACAGTAGCGAGCAGCCTTATAAGACTTCTGATCCAAAAAGTGACAGAAGTAAAACAGCGTAGTCCAGCCAATGATACAAAAGAATCTATTATTGAGGTCCATTTGAAAAGGGCTGTAGAAAAGCTGTTTGACATGGCACTGTTGAATCTTTATTAATGGCATTAAGTTACACACGTGTCTACTTTACTCTCAGTACTAGACACAGCATTTGGAACCAGCACAGACCCACAGACAACACTGTCATCAATAGAAAACACTAATGTACTACATAAAAGGAGCAGTGCGCTGCTCAGTCAAGTCAGAGTTCTTCAAACTGTACTTTGCATCCAAACACTCTCCCATTCCATCTCCCTGTCTTCCATTCAGTGCAGAAATGAATCTCACAGACTGAACAAAAAACTCAGCCAGTCCCAGTGCACCATAGTTTGCTCTCCATTTGTTGTAGGCTCTTGAAATTGTTGTGTTTTACTGTAGCACCTGCATATTTGTCAGAAAAGGGAGCATTGTAAGGCTGGTACAGATGTTCCAGACATGTCCAGAAATTGGAAAATCCAGTCTCCTGTTACATAAAATGTTGTAAATGCCAAAAGTAAGAATTCCAAATAGGAAGCTCAAGAAGATTGGTTCACTCAAAGGTTCCATAGATGATGAAGCCTATGAAGCATAATGCATTGTAAACACCTACACAGAACCAAACCACTTTGAAAAAGTTTTTAGTCTTATAATATTGAATCTATACACTTTTTATTGTAAGATTCACCATCATCTAATGTGGATACTGATTAAACACAACTGAACACAACTGGACTACAGACTAGGCGACTTTCCTGGGCCCCTTGAATGTCAGGGGCCTGAGAGGCCTGTACATGTATTTATTATTTTGTTGTGGCTTGATTCATAATAAGCCTATTTGGTCATGTGCACAACAAAATGGCAAAGGCCTAAGGGTTGCACCTGTGTTTTTATCCAGTTATGAAGCCCTTTTTTTGAATGCAACATCTTTTAAAATTTTTATATAGGGTTGCAACTACTTGTTTAATTTGGGTCAGTGTAGAATTTTCACCTAATAGCCCTGTACTAAGTTGATTTGGCCCTGCAACTGGTCCTGCAGTATTTAAAGTAGTTGAAGGTCTGTGCTTAGAATAAAGCTCCTGTGTGTAAGACAACATCATATACATATTTGTTAATTTAAATACATTCAAAATGGATCTAACAAGCTGTTTAGATAATGGTATGAAATTATACCAGACTGAAAAAAACAAAAAGGAACAGAGTAAATGCATTTAAAAGTTTCTGGCTAGACAAACTGTTTACTTATTCATTTAAGCTATGAATGAGATATCTTTGCAACTTAACAGCAAATCTCAAATTGAAAAGTACAATTGCACTAACGGTTGTTAATCTGTGAAGGATTTTTGCAAATGCATCATAACATTAATCGTAGCCCAGCCCTTGATAAAAAATAAATAAATAAATAAAGTGTCTGCCCAGGTGCTGGCAGAATACAAGGTGCCCCTTAATGGCAAATTTCAACCTTATTTAGGTTCCTCTCTTTATTCATGATCATTACATGAATACAAGATTTAATTATGTGGTTTTGGTGTACTGTTTTGTATTTTTATTTAGAATAAAGACATATACTTTACTGTAAAAAAAAAGCCACTTGACCAGAGAACAAACATAATACAAAAACAATTGTCTATAGTGGAACTTAACCCTGGGGATAATTTCACTGGAATTTGTCTTTTTCTTTTTTTTTAAATGTGTTTATCTCTCTGCCTTTTAGCCTTCCCACCTAAGTGTGTGTGTGTGTGTGTGTGTGTGTGTGTGTGTGTGTGTGT
>JAQMCX010000035.1:775038-787498 GCA_029814765.1 Acanthurus leucopareius | reverse complement strand
ACATCTATCTATCTATCTATCTATCTATCTATCTATCTATCTATCTATCTATCTATCTATCTATCTATCTATACTTGTAGCCTGTCTTCCTCCCCCCTGTTACTTTCAACTTTGTTTTCTTTCCTTTTCTAAATTGCCATTCATCTATCTATTAATTCATTTATTTTTTTTTTTTCATCTTTTCCTTTCTCCTTCATTAGCTACATCCTTTCTTTCTCTAGTTTACCCCCGATTCACTGTGGTGTAGCACTGCTTTCTCTGGCTGACATCAGGGAACTTCATGTAATTAAGTCTGATTGGCCAGTATCCAAGGATGGCTGGTGACAGTCATGGACACACACTAAAAGAATAAACATTTTGGCTGCAAGACCAAAAGTGCATCAATCTCATAAAAAGTTGATACCCAATGTGCCTAATGTGGTCTCTGGCACAGAGAACCTAGAGGGGATAAAGATTATGGAAAAGACAGACTGAAGCGTAAGGCCAATCAACTTGACCACAAGCGACATATTGCCAAAATTCTGCTGGAAATCCTAAGGCAAGGTCAGAGAGGCATACATGAGTAAGCCTTGCGGTGATTTTCTATTGCCCAGCATTGGAGCTGCATGGAGTTACTATACACTGTGTGATGTTATTTGAATAAACTGCAGCATCTATGGATGGAAACTAATACAGTAAAACAGGCAAGCTTGTGTTTTTTAAGGAGATCTGACGGGATTGTTAAATTTAAGGCTTATGCAGTTTAAACAATTTTGCTTTGTCACCTGTGAAACCGTGTTAAAGAACTATGATGAGATGATTATAAACTTATATGGGCATTACTGATCAGAAAGCTGTGAAAATAAATATTATTTAAAATGGTGGTGTTGAAAATATCACTGCTGATGTTGTAAAAACCATAGCTCTGCTCTATTTCTTTAGCATTAATGAACAAAAAAAGGTGTCAAAATGGTTTTAAAATGTCGATGCTGTTGAAAATCTGGTTACTAGTAGGAAATTCATGCCTCTGACAATAATGGCAATAGTGCCACAAGTAAATAAGGAAAAAAGAAAAATAATTACTAAAGGCATAAAGTAAGTAACAGATATGTTTAAAAAATCCCATGATAATCATAGAGAATGTATATAACGTATCATAGAGAGTGACCAGGGTTTTGTCTTAACAAGTCAGAAGATTGGCCAAGGTCAAGACTGGACCAACTGTCAAATCCTGAAATCAAAAGAGATGCTTTCGACAATCCTTCCATTGGCAGGGACTCTAATAGCGCTACTAGCACATTGTTGCACTACTTTTCAAATTAAACCAAACCATTAGAGTTGCTTGGTTTCTCAACTCTCTTTTAGCAAGGACATGAGCTCCAGCACATTGTCAGACAGAGATGAAGAAGAGATTCAGACAAGCAAAGCAAAGATAAGAGTTTCCTCACTGACTTTTGATAATGTTTATATGATTATAACCTCAAAATACGCACCACAGGGTGTGAATGTATAAATGTATATGTATCTATTGCTCTATTTTATTTAGTGTATATCCATTATGTGCATAGCATAAGGATATACAGTTTTCACTTCATTGTGCAATCCTGTGTTGTAGAAGAATAAATAATTTCCCTTTGATATCTTAAAATGGAGGTTATCATTCCTGAAACATATTTGATTACAGCGGGTTACTTCCAGTGAGAAACTTGCTGCCTTCACATAGGAACTTGGGAACTATTTTTATGGATGATCACAGCGGCCTGATAAAGAGCTTTCTCTCATGATGCGACAACATTCACCTGAAGCTCAATATCAGCAAAACCAATAAGCCTGTAGTGGATAAGGAATGCACGTGACTAGTTAGTTTAACAGTTAACCGCCCGTTCACTAATTTGTCAGCACCAGAAATACTAGTCGGTTAGCAATAATTCATGTAATACAGCCAGGCACCACTGCATGCAATTATCCCTTTCATACACTCCAGCAGGTGGAAAAGTGAAATTTAACTAGGACAAACAGAGATGGCAATCAAAGTAAAATTAGGTCATTTTAGCAATATTTTGATAAAGAAAAAAAGTGGTAACAAGGTTGTGTGTTGGCAGTGTAAGCAAAAGCTTGTGTTTACCCACTGGAAATAAGCTTTGAGGAACCACATTCGGCTAAGAATCTAGACATACACCTAAATGGAGAGTAAGCTACCACTAGCAACAGCCAGCAGGCTAGTATTACATCATTTGCCACTCCAACCCACAGATGCTGGGATGCTGACTGGTCAGAAAAGATAACACAGATCATCACCGAAATGACTGCCTGTTCACCAACATGTTAGTGTTCACCGGCTCACAGGTTAGTTCATGTATTGTATAAACGGGTCTCAACTTCCTGTGCTAGATTACCTCAAAAGCGCCACCATTGCTCTATCTGGCGAGACATATGTATCTGTGTTGATAGTGTTCCCTCTCACCATGAGTTTGCTGAACAAGTAAATAAATAAATAAAAGAACAAATAAATGAGTGAAGAATTTTTACATAACATTTTTGTGTACAAAGAACAAAGAAGAGGGAAACAAAGGTCTATTAGTTTTAATACATTTGAATCCATTCGATTATCTCCACTATTAATCCCAGAAGGGAAATTCAGAGGCATCCAAATCCAGGCATCTCAACTCAGCAGCAGGGGACCCCAGCAAAGTAACTGAATTCAAGAAGATGGTGGTAGCATTACTGGCAAACAAAGAGAGAAGTGGGAGTGCAGCACTGCTTGCCTCTGCCCTCAGTTCTCACCACAAACACCTCAGCTTTCTCCAGATGGACATGAAACAGGCAGTGGGAGAAAAACTTGATGCTCAGTACCACAGCCTCTCAGCCAGTGTTGTTGAGCATAGGAAGGCTGCTGATGATGAAGAAGACTGCAGGCCAGATGACGATGCAACTTCCACTTCTGTGGCTGTACCCACTTAACTTCAGCCAAAACAGAAGAAAAACTGCTTGCTGAATTTTTCTGGCCCTTGCTATGGGGAGTCTGCAGGTTAACAGGATGAGCTGGAGCGTTACTGGCCCTAAGCCTGCATCCCACCAGACAAGAATCCACTTGTGTGCAAGTCCCTCCCTTTGGAGTAGTATGGCGGGCAGTGAGTTGTCACTCGAGGCAAACAGGTTGGCCACCGCTCTGCCAGAGCAGCGCCAGATCTCCTCCAACACTGCTGGGTGCAGCCTCCAATTCCCTGGATGCGGCCCACTTCTGGAAAGGAGGTCTGCTTCCTCATTTAAGACTCCAGGCATGCATCGTCCGGGTGACAGGAACCACTTGTATGCCCACATCCACAGTTTGTGTGCCATCTTTCCCAGACATAAAGAGCCCAAGCCTCCTGAACTGTTGACGTATGCTGCCACCATGGTGCTTTAGGTTCTGACAAGCACATGGCAGCCCTGCAGCATCGGCAGGAAATGCATAAGGGCCAGGTGGATTGCTCTCAGTGCCATGAGACCCAAGAGGTGTAAACACAGCCTCCAAGAGACCGTGGCCCCCCAGACAATTATGCATCAGGCAATCACTGAGGGAGTTCTGTCTGGCCTGCGTCAACATCACCAATCCACTCCTGGTATCCAGCCACATACCTTGGAACCATGTGGCCTGGGCCAGCTGTAGATTGCATTTTTTGTCAAAAACCCAGGCCCTGGATGTGCACCAACAACATCTGTGCATGACAACGACACTGCTCCTCTGTCAGAATACATATCAGCTATTTTTCCAAGTATTTCATCACCCTCTGACCCTGCTGCCACAGAGGCCCCAAGACTGCATCCATACACCTGGTGTAGGTGCGAGGGGCCAGCAAGATGCCAAAGGGGAGGACACAGAATTCAAAGATTTTGCCATCGAAAGCAAAACTAATAAACCTCTCGGGGCCCTCCCAAATCGGGATTCGAAAACATGCATCCTTGAGGTCGACTGTAGCAAACCAGTCTCCCACAAGGACAGCCTCTCTCACTCGCAGCTCAGTCAGCATCTTGCACTTCAGGGGCCGGAGGAATTTGTTTAGGCCTGAGGTCCAAAATCAGCCACAGTTTCCCATCGTGTTTTGGGATCTACAAATGATGTGAATAAAACCCTGTATGGCCGTCGTCCCACTTTCCTTATGGCCCCCTTGGCCAGGAGAGTGGAGACCCCAACGCGCAAGACCTCTCTGCTCTGGTGATCGACTGAAAAGGCAGGCACTGTAGTCACAGGAGGGGCGCTCAGAAACTGAAGACAATTTCCCTTGATCATTGTCGAAATGACCGTTGATACATGAGACCCCTGAGGGCGCGGGCAGCATTGGGGGGGGGGTAGCGTTAGGACTGGGACTTCAGGCCCTGGGGTGCCTTGCCACCACAGCCTTTTTTGTCTTTGTTGCAGTGCCACACCATATCCAGCTGAGCCCTCAGATCAACTGGCATGTTGCCGATTTTGCTGTTCAACATCTCCCGGGCAGTGCGCCCAGCCTCCTGCACCTGCTTGATCATGGCTATCGCATCTGGCCAAAACATAGCTGTTGGCTCCACAGGCAGTCTTAGTAGACATGCCTTGTCATCAGGCTGTAACTGGACTGTGACAACCATAGATGGCGACCACAAACCAGACAAGGCCTTACCAGCTAACTCCCCTAGTTTTCTCATAAGCTTGGGGAGACATGAGAAGACTTCCCGTAGTTTCTTCATCAGCTGTGCCTCTCACTCCTCTGACAGCTGCTGGACTAAATGCCACCTGTACAGGGACAATATAGCTGCTTGGCCAGTTTCATCTGAACTGCCATGGCGCCATGCATCCTCTCCAGAAAGCCATCCATCACACTGCAGTTCTTGCTCTGGCTTTTACCTTGCCCCAGATTTATCTGGACAGACACCAGAGCCGTGTCCACAGAGGGTGGCGGCCCACAGCTGTGGCCATGCCTTTGACTTGTCGCTTCCCTGGACAAGCTATACCTTCATGGTACCCCCTTGAAATGGACATACTTTCTCACACGGAGGGAACATTATACGAGAGGATGCTGGCTGCACCTGAGACTATGTCGCTCTCTCAGACCAACTGTATTGTATCCATACCCTCAGCTCACTTTCCCTCTCCAAAAGAAAAAAGAGAGTGAGGAAGCGATTTTTCAACCCTGAGAGTAGCCCAAATACAGGTCAGCTCTCCACTCTAAAGTAAGGTAACTTGAAGGAAACAAAAAGCCACTGTTCAACTCTCTGTCTCACATAAACTGTCTGCTATCATGTTGTCTGATCTGCGTAGTGAAAATCAGAGGATCAGCTGTTTCCTGAGGAGCTCGGTCTATTTATAGACAATGCGGAGGAAGCCACAGCAGGTAAGGTGTGTCTTAAATAATTTTTTGTATCAGCTGCTATAATGTCAGAAATCCCATAAGATATATTCTATATGTCGCGGAGATACAATCTCATATGAAACAGAACTATAGTTAATTGTTTTATTTAGTAAGCTGTCGTAATATTTTTTTTTTTTTTTACAATGTGCAATGTTTATACTGCGAGAGCAAAGTGCCACACACAGTTTAGGGTAGTTTATTTATTTTATAAGGCATTTCATTAATTTAATTAGTGTTAGTGATACTCATCCCTATTTAGCGGCTGTTTAGTTGTGATTTCCTTACCCTCTGTGGTTTGTCATGCTTCTTCCTTTGTGTAATGTGCACTGAGTAATCAAAATAAATGTCTGAAAATGCACACATTTCAGTGAAAATGTATTTTCCTTTAAATGCTATTAGTTAACTTTACTCAGACAGTTGTCATGTTGTGCGCAATTTTAACTGGTTCCTACAAACATGCAAAATTTGCATTTAAAACACCCTGTGAATGAGATCGTGCAAAATTTATATGGTTTTCTGAATTGTTTTTTTTTTTTTTGCTTAGAGACTAGTAGACTAGTAACCATCAAAATTTCTGGTTAGCTGTCGGTAATTAGTTGCCGTGTGCATCGCTATAATGCACTATATTGCTTCTCATATTGATGTCAATGCAAAGAAGTTTCAATTTCTAAAAATGTGGAAACTTCACACACGTTTAATCTGGCAGCACAGAAAATCAAAAAAAACCAAAAAAAAAACCACCTCTGTTTTAAGGTGGGCACCCAAGGTTAGGGTCTCCAATTCAATTTCCAATCAAATGTTAAATATGTTCACAATTGCGATGATTTGTTGAAATGATTCTAATCAAATCTTCCTGCAACAGCTTTCTATTCAAAATCCGTCCACGCCATCCAGCTTAAGAGCTGTTAGATTTTAGATTGTTAATACTGATGTGCTTGATAAACCAGCTTTGGTAAATCAGATTTGAATTAAGCTGTAATGAAAAGAAGCCTCATAAATACTATTAAAAAGAAAAGAAAAACCAACTTTGGTTTAAGTGAAATATAAAGAGCAGAAAAACATGGATAATGTCCTTGTGTACGTGATTTGTTGTTTCCCATAGCTTATACAAACCAGGTGGTAAAAATGTATAAGACAGTGCAGGAGATATGGTCTTATTGCTTAGGTTTGCTCAAGATTTTAAAGATGCATATACTCTGTCGTCCTTTATTATAAGAAATGTTCTGTGTACCCCATGCCATCCTTGTATTTCTGGATGAGTTTCTGCTTGTCATCCTTATCTTCCACCCAGTACTCGCTTGGGATAACAAAGTTTGATGTAATGCGACACTCTGGGCAAGACCTGCAAAGACAAAAAAAAAAAGATTACACAACACAACCGGTTAAACAAAAATCCATCTATTACAATGCAATGTTTTTCTGCAAAGAGGTGTCCATATTTCCTTTATAAGATAGCATTTTCATAAATTTATGGGCTCAAATAAGGGTCAATTGGATTTTGGTCCTTAAATGATGTTCACAATAGATTTCAAAGCCAGTGGTTTTGTAAATTTTGTTCAAAAAACTCATTTTGTGAGTGTAACGAATATTTGTAGATGAATGAACAAATCTGAGTATTTAAATATGAAGGCATCAGAAGAAAGAACAACATTTTTAATCAAAAGTGTTCATGGTTAACTTCAGTGTCACACTCCATAAGGAAATTTTGAGCACTCTGCTGCACACAGCAAATACATAAGTAGTTGTGCTTGTGTCCTCAGTCCTTTGCCTTCGTTATTCTGTCAAAATCATTTCAGTACAAATTTATTTTGGACATCATGAATTCATTCTATAGCAAAAATATTCCCAAATTATGTTTTTCGAAGGTTTACAAAGAATGGCATGAAACCACAGACTTTAAAAGTATATCAACATTTTACAAACATGGTATCTTATTAATCTTTATTTGAACCCATGGTAAAGAAATGCATTTAGAAACTAATAATTCCTGCTAAGAACTGCAGGCTCCTTTGGAATTTAAAGCAGTTCAAGTTGACTGAAATACATTTCATTAAAAAAATCTACTTCATTATTCAGTCATGAAGGGTTTGGAAAAGAAGTTTCCTTAAAACACTTTGGTGTCATTTGTCAAGCTGATCTGATCTCAGCTCAATCTCACTTATCAATTTGCATACTTTCCTAACTTGCAGAGTTACCTGTGACCTTATTTCTGTGAGGATAAAATGCCTGGGGGTATTTCACTTGTTTTCATTTACAAAACAGAGAACATTAATTGTTGTCTATCCTTCCGCACACATGAGAAATGAGCTTTACAAAGTTGATTTCAATGTTAAGATTCTCAGTTAACCAGGTCATGATTATCCAAAGAGCACTGAATCTAGGGCAACTGGACTTGGTTGTAGATACTTAAAAAGTTTTGCTTCCTATCCAAGGGGCTTTTTCAGTTCTAAGGCCTAATTCAGGCCAATACGATTTTGTGGCTAAAACCCAAGTTTGCAAACTGTGAACTGCAAGGGGTTCTGAAAAAAACAAGCCTTGGGGTGGACAATTTGAACAGACACCGGAATGCAACCTGATTTCAGGTTGTAGTGTCTGTAAAAAAAAAAAATACTCTGAGTTCCACTAATACCCCAAATATTTACAGGATAACAGGCAACGGCAACATTAGTAGTGTTTTTCTGAGATCTTGTGGCTGTCTAGTTAAGATATCTACAAGTATTAAGTGTATGCCAAGATGCAGGAGGTGAGAGTTGTAGTCCTCTTTAGTGGTACTGATACAGGTGCTGGTCAGTGTGTAAGTATTTCTTGTATACTCCAACGTGGAGGTCCGGTCTTTTTCAATGTATAAGCAAAATTAAAAATAAAAATTCCAGGAAGTGCAAGCCCTCAGAGATAACATTTACTCAGTGGAAAAACAAAGAATTACAAGGGATGTTAGGAAGCTGGCCTTTTTGGACTGTGCCACACATTAAGAACCTGGAGTATACAGGAAACATTTTATCAGAGCCCAGTAACACTAGTATACTAAAATGTAGGTATTTCTTAAAATTCTTTTTGTTGTTGGTGTTGTTAAAAACAAAATGGTATCATAGTGTCTCAACATTTGCTACTGATTTTAGTTTTAATATAACTGGTGCAAGTGTCAGAGAAGATAAAATGTATAATTTTTCTGAGTATCGTCTTAGGTGGCAGAACTAGCAAAATAGTCATGTCAGGCACTGGTGAGCCTACAGTCAGAGGACACCCTCCCAGACATTTATATCCGTTGACAACAGTGTGAGCCTCAGCCTTGTTGGAGAGAGAGAGAAGCCATGCCTAAACAAGCTGCCTTACCAAGCCACCCAAACGTGTACTACTGACAACAAAAAGCAAGTTAAAAAATAAGTTAAACAACAATATCTACACAGACCTGGGTGAGTTGGGAGAAAATATTTACTTTTTACCCCCATATTGATCAGTATTAGCATTTATTAAAATATATCATTCGAATGCTGCCAGTTTAAAGAGTATCATGAAAACGACTTAAGTGTGACAAAACCAGAAGGATTGTAAACTAGAACTCTAGAATATATTTTAATAACATAAAAAAACAAAATAACAATGTAAAAAAACCAAGCACTGAAAGCCATGCAAACATGGCTTGGTTAAGAACAAGTTTACTGAAAGACTATACTGAAAATCAGCTGGATGTAAACATTTAACTTTGCAAACATGCTATATCTACCATAGATAATGTAAGTTAGCTTGCCTTGTAACCTATGAAACTAACAGTGTGGTCAATGGCCAAAACCAAAGACATATGCTACAGACCATCTAAATCTGCGTTTCATCACTTTTGATATATCATCTGCCTATGAATCTGTTCTTTCATCCCTTTAGGACACTGAACCCAGAGTCACACACGACATCATGGGAAAACTCCAACAATGGTCATTTACACTTTGCCTCATGGGACTCCAATGACCACAGAGACTCCAATGACAGTTGTTAGAGTGACCAGGAGCACCAAGGAACCAGGGGTAATATTAACCTTGATAATGACTCCTCTGAGGTTAAAACCTGGTACTTCCTGCCTATTAGACCTGAAGAAGCCCCTTTGATGTGAGGTGAAACATTTTCAAGCATCTAAATTGTGCTACAGTTCCTAGAATCAACCATCTTTGAACAAATCATCTCTGTAATTTCCAACACAATTTAGAGTACTGGCTTTGTAAACAGGAATAAATATAAACCAAGAAAAAGCCCACAATAGTTTTCATTGCAAGGCCTATAGATTTGACACATAAATCAAACTAATAATCATGAGTTGATTACAGCAGACGGAAGGTTTACTTTGGAACCACTGCAGAGAAAAAGAGTTAAAATGATTACTTGATTAACTTGGATTGGGCCATTGACAGTATATTAAAAAAATGGCAGATCTGATAGTTGATTTTTTAAAAATATTTATTGAGAGAACATATCAGAAACTGCTGGATGAAGCTTCTCAGTTCCATTTTGCCTCTGTTAACTAACTGTAAATCAAAAACCTCTTGTGTTCTTCACTATTTGTCTTGTAGACTGCTTTTTTTGCATCATGTTTTGGTCATTAGTGTTGATATTCTACAGGCTAAAACTCAAGATCAACAATTATTTGAATACTAAATATTTCCTGAGGAAAATTACCAACAATTAAAAAAATCATTTACCATTAAGCCTAAGAGTATTGAAACTTAAAATCTTATGCAGACACAAAGAGTGTACCAAAAACAAATGTAGCTATTCCAGAAAAGAAAAGAAAAATCTTCCTTAGATTCCAAAATTCAAATTTGTCATGTGTAAGTTGCTCACTTGATGATTTTGCTCTCAAACTGCTTGGCACTCCTCCACTTTCGAATACACTTTAGACAGTAGCAGTGGTTGCAATTGGAGAGGATGCCAAAACGGCGTTCACTTGGGTTGGCCTTTTCAAACACCACTTCCATACACACACCACACATCATGTCCTTGCTGCGCTGAATGGCAAATGAAATCTCCATGTCTTTCTCATGGGCCTCGATGCATGCCTAAAAGAGAAAACAGTTAGAGCAACAAACCACAACCTTTTCTTCATTTAACCATTCAGCTGTAGTATTCAGATAATATACCAGGAGAATTGTAAGACAACTCTAACCAAACAGTTAACAGGACACAAAAGTATCTAATACATGTCTTAAATTACACATTTTTTTTCTGTTATAAAAACAGGTCTTTAGGAAGGCTGTTTTTTATACAAGAGTAGCACTGCAAGAAACTATCACTGCAAAAGAGCAAAAGACAGGGATGTTAAAAAGACGAGACATAACACTCCATATAACAATGCCAGAAATTACTGTTGTTTAACACATATCCCAACCTCAAAGTCTGTGTTGTGAAATGCTGCACAAGCTCAGTAGGAGTTTAACTTGTGGGGAAAAAAGGCAAAGTCACCAGACTTTTTGCAAGTCATTTTAGAAACACTGTGCTCTTTACAGTCTGTGTTGAAAATATCAATCAATGAAATGAGACAAATATTAATCAAGCTGGAACACATCAGCATGAGGCAATTATATGAAGCAAACCTAAATGTGGAAAAGAAGGTGATGTATTAGACACTTGAGGGGACATGGAAGAAATTAGGTTGGAAACAAACAAATATAAATATTACACAGATCCCCGAGGCCAGAGTGATGAAAACATTAAAAGTTAGGTTATATCTGTGACTGTTACCTTAGTGTGCTCAGAGCGCTGGGCTTTGTCAGCAGGATGAAGCACCTGGAGGCCGCACATGTCACACACATCACCATGGAGATAAGCACAGTTGATTCCATAGCGGCACTCTCCAACAGCTGCGTATGGGCAGAGCTGCTTCCTTAATTCTTTGTTATCCAGTGCTGCGTCACTATCATATTCCTCAATTAGAGGGACAGAGCTGTCCACCTTCACTGGCTCAGCTGCACACAGACAATCCACCGAAATGGATGGAGATATTTCAGTATAACAAACTTTTATTTTGTGCCACAGTATTGAGAAAAAGATTTTTTTAACTTCTGCATGTTCTTGCAAACGAGAAGTCTTATCTGAGGACATTTTCCCCACTAAACCTTTTTCTATATACTTAACTATTCAGGTAATTTTATATCCGTTTACAGTCCTCACAATGCAAAATAATGAAACATTTGAAACCTTGACTTTACAACCTGTAGTTATGACTGGAGGTGCTCTGCATCTTCAGGCCACAAGACAATAGATGAACCTTTTCCAAAGTGCAAGCTAAATGGTACTAATTAAGCATATTTCATGCTTGTTCTACAGTTGACTTAGTACAAACCATGGAAAAATAATACAGTAATGCCATTTGGCTCTGGTCATTTTTTAACTCAAACATGCCTAAGTGAAACCAACTGAACAGACAAAAGCACCTGTGGCTGGCTGAACTGTACTTAAGAATACACCCTAATTTAAATTAATGAATTCAAGTCAAGAGTGGCATGTAAACTCTACTGCAGCATTCTACTGTTTATTCCACATTGAATCAAACCTCCACTATTTTATCTGCCTCTTTAGAAACCAGCATAAGGAGGAACTTTCTTTACCAGGTTGCAATAAAATCAAGTTTGCAACTTGTGTGTGATGTAAATGATTGCCTGCGGCTTAAAAAAAACAGACAAACTTTGGAGCATGAAAAATTAGGGGTTTCATCTCAATTGCCCCTATCTTACACTTGTGCCCGGCGCTGGGCGCTTGGCACAGGGGTTTTAATTTATTCAGGGGAGTGTCCAGGTCAACCTTTGCTGTCTTCTTCCAGAAGCAGCAGAGGTATCCTGCTCTTCTCCACCAATGCGCAAGTGGCACACAGGAGATGGTCCTATCAGCTGCGTAGAATCACCTTATCAATTCAGGGGTGTTTCAGGGGTGTTTCTTTGGCCGAAAATGGAATAATCAATCAGAGAATCTGCTCTCATTCCCTTTAAAGACTGGTTTCGCCATGTGCCAGTGGCGCAGGTGCATTGCTATCTTACCGGTGTAAACGTAAACAGAGGGCTGGGGTCCGTTTCACAAAGCAGGTTCAACAAACTCTGAGTCTAACCCTGAACTCTGAGTTGATCTACTCTGAGATA
>JAQMCX010000035.1:751716-774938 GCA_029814765.1 Acanthurus leucopareius | reverse complement strand
GCAAGGTGCTAACGCTGCTTGTAGCAACATTAGCACTGGCTGTGTCGGGTGTTGACGACCGCAGTACATCAAACACTGTACAGTCTTTCAGGTCGATGCCATGCAGTCGTAAATGTTTCGTCAAATTTGACGTGCAACCTGTCTCGCAGCTAATTAGCTTATGACATATGTTGCACTTTCCTTTTTCATCTCTGTCTTTCAAAATGAAGCCACACTTTAGAGCGTTTTCCATGGTCCATCATGCAGAGTTAGCCCAGTTAGCCACAACTTTTTCGTCTTGTTTCTGCGGTGGTTTTGTTTTTTCCTCCTGTGTGTTAAAGTCAGCGTGAATGCGTGACGTAGTCACGTAACAGACAGGTCCTGACTCCTGGCAGGCATGCAGCCATTGTGAAAAAAGGTTACAAGTGCGTCCAAGAACCGATAAACAGAACTGAAAGTAAATATTTTTTATGGGTACCCGGTACCCGCCGTTTTCAATTCGGTTCCTACTTGGAACCGAATTTCGGTACCCAACCCTAGTGTAAACGCAAGGCGCATTTGACTTCAGTGCGCTGGGTACAAGATAGCAAATGCACCAAGCCACGCATCCATTCTGCCTTCACTCTCAGACCTCCCGCCCCTTGGCACACAGACCTTGTGCAAGTGGATTTGCTATCGTTCACTAGGCACAAAAATGACACTTGCGCCAGGAGTACGATAGCAATGACACCTGCGCCACTGGCGCACCGCATTTTCACCGGGTGTACGATGGGGCCCTTAGTGTTACACATGCTTCTCTTGGATTTGGTGACAGTGGAGGTGAATGCGTTGCATGAGATGAATTGGTATTGGTCTAATAAACATCAACACTCCGTAAACACCCTTTAAAGATGCACAAAATTTCCAATAGAGCTGAGAATCCTGAAAAACTTAGCTAACTTGAGTTTACCTAGGGTCTACTAAGTAAGCAGTGGTATCACCCCTTTTTTCAATTCATGTTTACTTAAACTTGCCAGGTACTCCTGGGATAACATCAAGAATGATGTTATGTCACGCTGCAATACAATGCCCTGTCTCCTGCTGAGTCGGGACCCACTGATGCCCCGTTTCACATTTTAGGTATCAAGTCACAGATGGCAAAAAATTTTCTGAAGCTCAACCAAGACAAAACTGGGTTCTAAATTATTTTTCATGGGCTAAGAGAGAGAAAATGAATAACTGCAAGGACTAGCACCTAAATCATGTCAAGGTGTAAGTGTGTGCATGTGTGTGTGTTGGTGATGGTGGTAATGGGGGTTGTTTTATTGTATTAAGCACCTTGTGCTACATTTCATTTTGTTTGTATGAACAGTGCTATATAATACAATAGAGTCTGGCCGATTGATGGAAGCCATTAAAGTGTGAGTTTTAAGTTCAGGTGTAAGTATCACTATCACACTTAATGAAGTCAATGCAAGTCACTCACCACGTCCACAGTATGGCTGTCCTGGAACAAACTCCGCAGCATTAACCCAGTCTTGTGCCCCTGAACCAGGTGTTGACCCACTGGGTTCAAGGCCTGACGGACCGACTAGCGAAATGGAGGGCAGCGGCAACGTCTGTGGGGTTGGAAGCTCCTCGTTCTTTGCTGGTTTACAGTGTTCAAACCTGGGGAAACAAGACCAGCATCGTTGGTCTACTGACCTACAGCACTAATACAGGGAAATTATGGCCAGAGCATAGGGCAGGGAAAAAGGAAGGAGCTGAGTACTGAATACTTTATTGAAGCAGCTCTCCTGCCACTGATATAAGCCTTTAAGTATCTTCTCTGATAATCAAAACGATACGCCTGTCTATTGTCTTTAAGATATAAAGAATAGAATAGTCTTTATTGTCATTGTACAAGTACAAAATTAATCCATCTTAAAATTGTTTAAATGTCACAAAACACTGTTAGCCTCATTAAATATTCACCATTTTCCCCACTCCCTCACCTTACTCTTCGCATCATCATACTGGCCATGTAACATTAACAATGGCAGCATGTGTGAAGCAGGCAAAGCATCTAAACAGCTTCTGAAGAAAAAGACAGGAACCTTGGCACAAAAAGGTATATTTAAACAATAGGAGTATGGCGTATTAGGGTTTCAAACAAAACTAGACACTGTGACTGAACTGTGAACAGTCCAAATGCTAAACTGTGGCCATTTTGTTGCACAAGTCAGTGGGGGTGTCCAAAATGTATATAAAATATTATCTTGGGCCATGCAATATCTCATGAATGTACTGTCTGGATATGAGACTAGATCAGGGTTTTTCCGGCATATTAATATTGGAGGTGCACACCACTGCTGATTTCCGGGCAGCCACCACTTAGTCAATGTCAACAAAAACTTAAACTATATAATTATTCCACAACTTCGGCACAGTTTTATATAATATGCAATGATCGTAGTGGTCAATCGCCATGCTGTCGTGGTGCCTGACTATGTCTGTATACCAGAATATAAGCAGAGGAAAAGAAGAACATCAAAGTCAGGCGGTGCCCCCTGATTTTACATTTCTTAAAGGGGTTGCCTAAATTAACGATACATACCATCAGTGTTATTGCTTTTTTTGCCGGTAGGTTCATGAAACCGGTTATTACTTTAAAGTTACAACGCAAGTAGTTCATGAGGTTGACAGTGATGTGGACAGGTGGAGCAGTAGGGCAACCAGACATCCCTGTTTTTGGTGGTACATGTAAATTATTTACTTGCTTGCCAAAAACTGCCGTGGAAGCTTGACCAGCTAACAAGTATCTACTAACTCCAAAGGGTCACCACAAGTATTAAACCAGGTAAATAAGGTATTCCTCCCTAACTATGACAATTTTCATGTTAGATTTCAGAGAGGTCTAACGGTAGTTTAGTTCGTTTAGATGCAAAGTGGAAAACCAAGGGGGACAAGGGGGTTACTGTCACTGGACTTGGGAGCAACACAGCATGGTTAGCTTGGTTACAGGCACACAGTCACAGCCTTTTTGGATTTAGTCTACCACACGATCCTCAAACATAGTAAGCCTTTCTCCACTGTATCACTGGCTACCTGAGTTGCTCTTTTAGCAGCAGTGGAGCATCTTCCTCTGCTCTTGTGCAGAGTGCACAGGAGTTTACTGTGGTTACGGAGATCCTCTGTCTCTCAACACATTAAAACAATGACATAAAAGTCTATTTTGTAAGACAGCATAAGTGTCTTGGATGAAAATGCGGGGCTGTACTTGGGAATATGAATCTCTAGGCTATGTGATTGAAGATTATATAAGCAACAAGCATAAGGCATTAACAATAATTTTCTGAAAGGTTAGTTTATATAAGTTCATTAGTTAGTAATGAATTACATCAGCCCGTCTGCACAACACTAATCATGGTCAAAATGCATGAAACTGCAGTTGTTCCCCTTTTTTCTTTCATTAATAATATTATAATGGTATATTACCCACTGAACTGGAAATGTTCCTGATTTTCATTTCAGAAATCTGGTCACCTTATAAAACAGTGCAGACATTTGATCATTCTAAGCAGACTTGTTATAAATCTATTTACTGTAAAGTATCTGAAATTGTGGTTAACTGGTTTGAATTCAAAATATCAAGACAATGACCGATCACAAAATTTTTATCCCGGCCTTTGGCCGAAGCACCTACCACCACCACCCTATTTGGTGCCAGAAAAAACCCTTTCAATATAACCTTAAATTTTTGCATGCAGGTCTAATATTAGCCTTTGACCAATAAGTCATTAAATCCACACTATTAATGAAAATTTTTGCTAAATATTTCATTGTGTTATTGAGCACTAATAGCTATCACTGCAAAACTGCTACAGTTTCAATTAAGTAAATATTAATGTTGATATTTAAGTCTGTCCATATCACTCAGGGAGGTAAACCCTGTTTCTACATTTTTTTTTTTTTTAACCCAGTCTATTTTTAGAGCTTGTGATATCTCACATAAGACTTTGACTAACAACTCAACGTCTAGCCTGTTCCTATGTTGGCCCTGAAGTGCAAATCACAACAAAAATCCTACACAACAACAAATCATGCAGTACTATGACAAATCACAAAAAAATATGTAAAAATCAAACAAAACATAACGCCAAATGACAAAACAAAACAACAACTTGTGAGACACAACAACAAATCACATAGAAAAACAAATTACTACACAAATTAACAAATTGATAAAAGTCAACAAATCAGAAATCATTACCTCAAAACATAAAATACAACCCAGAGGAAAAAAATAATGACATTAACTTCTAACGGAAAAAGGTAGGCCTCTACATGTTTCACTTGAAAGTGGCAAGCAAACAAAGTCTGGAAAATGTCAAATTTTACATGGGTCCAATTTACAAAGATCCTTACTACGAGAATGGCTGACCTGTTAAAAAGATGAACAATATGTCCATCGAATCAGCAAAGATCCATTTTGATTTTGTGTTTTCTATTGTATTATGTTTTCCCATTGGCCTTTTTTGCAATTCGATGTATTTTGTTATGTGCAGCCTTCTTTTGTAATTTGTTAGTGTGCTTTGTTATTTGCATTGTGAAAATGTAAGGACAAAGTACTTGAATTTGAGCAATAATGCCAAATATTTTATTATATTTGTGAAAGGGAATTTTATGAATACAAAATTGTTTGTTTATTATAAATTTATGGATTGTAGTATGTATTCAGCTTAAATTCTGGGCAAGTAATGTTTATACTACATACTGATCCAACACATAAATTGTTCAGTATTTATCATTTTAACGAATTCTTAATTGTGGATGTGTTGTAGGGCTTTAGCCACAAGGCTGCACCTTTGAGTAGGTATGAAGCACAAATAGCAGAAGCACTTGTTGATGTTTATTGCAATAGCTAACCAAAAGCCACTGGGTTTATCAGTGCACTGTGTAAGCAATATATGTTATGGTGTAAAGTGCAGGTTATGTTACAGTTTATAGTGAAGGTTGTGTTTTCCTGGTGGTTATTCAACAGTTATTCTACAGCCCAGCATCAGTCTCAGTGTCTGGCTGAGAGATATTACTATTTTGATACAAATATGTACCCATCAGTATGATTAATAAAGTCAGTGTAATTACTTTTTCAAGTGGAATTATATCTGCATTTGACGCTTTGTGGGTGTTTTGTTCATTTCAGACCATGTGAGCAGACACTCACACACAGAAGAAAGAAGACCTTTCCCACAGAACATCACACAAGGCAACGTTCTTTTTAACTACACTGCTGCAGGAGAAACTTTGCTTAATTCATCAAGGAACAGCCAAAGCTTTATTTTACAAACGTATAAGGGTATCAAAGATCAAGTCTACAAGTGTTTCAAAAAGAGCATAGCAGCTAGTCTAGAGGCCAACAAAACAAGCAGAACTAACTGCAATGGCCAGGCAGTACTGATATTATTTATAATGTGCTCAGACTAGAGTTAACCAACAACTCCTCACATTTCCCCCTTTAGAAGAGCCTATTACTAAATATTACATTTTCAAGACTAAAGTCAGATGTTGGCACAACCATTCTACTTTATTGGCTTTCCTTGTGCAGCAGAGAGGTTGTAGATAAAACACTAATAGCACAACAGAACTTCTCCCTTAGTAATTTACATATGGGCCTAAGACTAAGATGGCTCCAACTAATTATCTCATTATTGAATGCTCTTAACTTTTTAAAATGAAAAGACATCAGATCATTTACCTTGATTGCCAGTTGTGTTTTTCACATTGCATTTCAGTGGATTTCAATACCGGAGCAAGTGACTCATAATAGTGTCCTGTTTTCTGTTCATTAAATCAAGAATCCATTATGGATCAAAAATAGTTTTGCATCATACAGAAATTTTGAATGGAATCTGATCTAAAGAAACAAATTAAAATCTAATCGTGAGATTTCCAATAATTCACAGCCCTAAATCTTTCATATATAGCGCCATGTAAAAACGAAATTCTGATTTTGCAATCATCAGTAAAGAGGGAGAATAAAAATAAAAGCATACAGACAATTTTTTTTAGAATTTATGGTTCTCTTCCTATTTCCATTACACATTTTTTTTTTACCTCTTTACTTATGCAAATTGTCATGGTATTTGTGACAGACTTAGCAGCATTTGTTGAGCCTGCAGAGGAGAAATCAGGATTGCTTCAATGCAATTTAACTCGAACTAATGTAAATACAGCAGAACAATTGTCATGTAGGAATGAGTTTGCTTTAACACAGAATCAAAATTACAAAAAGTGTATTGCTAATGATAACAGATCTTGGACTATCAATGTAGAAATGAACTGTTTTAGTGGCCACAGTGTAAAAAACAAGTCAACTCCACAGCTGCAATACAGCACGACTAAAAGGGCATGGTGGCCTGTGTGCACAGACATACAAAAGGAGGACTTTGCCTATGCATTCTCCAGCCTCCTCCATGATGGTCAGCTCCATTAGAACATATTGATAACCAGTCTGTTTTAGAAAGCCACTGGACTGCTGACTGAGTGAAGAAGAGGAGAGCTATTAAAGCCATGCATAAATAAATAAGAAAATGAGAACTTTGCAGCACAGTGAACCCAGGGAACCCAGCAACAGCACAGCAGAAAGGGGGGAGCTCAGATAAAGAGAGCAGGAGGGAAACAGAGCATTATGCAATTGCAATGCTGGCTGTGGTGCCCTCTCTCTGGCCCTGGAGGCTGAAATAGAGAGGGAGAAAGACATAGAGACATAGTAACAGAGTGAGACAGCCTATCACAATAGAGAGAGCCCAGGGAATTCAGCAATAATAAACCCCCAAGGGTAAGAACCTTTTTCTAGACTCATAATACAGGGTACAAAGCCCCATGGGATCACATAAATAATGAGAACACCCTCTTTTCTGCAGCATTATCACAAGAATGGATAAATGTGACTTACAAACAACAGTAACAACAGCAACAACACAAAATCATTAAATGAGTGCTATATACTAGACCAAGAGCTTCCTACAGGTTAATAGGCTGAATATTTAAGAAAAATCTTATGTATGTGTGTAACTACTGTACCCCTGTTATGGTAAGGGGTGGTCCTCTGGGTGCCTCTGTTACTGTGGGGATGCTTCTGAAGCCAGGCATAAAGCAGAGACTATCTGCACAAACTGGCTGCTGCTGTCTGGGTACACTCAAGCCTGTCAACAGACTAAGAACTTCATCTGCTTGTCAAATGACTATCACTGCACACTGAGCCTATTTCACAACAAATAATACTAGCGACTATAGTCAAAGCTTTCAAAACTATTATTGTGTTCTGCTGAATGCTGCATGTTGTGTTTTAAAACAAGGATGAAACAATTTTGAAATCTCAAGGAAATCTTCTAATACAGATGGACGGGACTATAGAAAAGATCTGTTTAGAAAGAAAATGTATTCTGAACCAAGGCTGGGGGATAAAATATTTTAACTTTTTATTTTTTCATCATATCCTAAAATTGATATTGTGACATTTTTTTAGGGATGACTGCTGGTGCTTTTACGTAAATCAGCACAATCAGATTTTTCATAAATAATAAGTAGTGATGTGGATTGTATTACTAAGTAGGCAGAGGTAAATATTAGAGACACCACATCAGTCGGATAATTTAGAAAATTATATCAATTTACTGTAATGCAGCATTTAAAACCAGAAAGAACAACACTTGTCACTGTGTCCAAAATCTAAGATGGTATCTAGTCTAATGGTAAGGTATGGATACATTGCCAAGCCCTACTTTGGACCACCTTGAATCACCTGGTTAAGGAAACTGAACATACTATCCTTGAGGACTTGAAATTATTCATTAATTTTTGAAATTATTATTCAAATCCTGAAGGTGTCAGACCCCTTCTTGGATCCACCCAGTTTACCATCTATCCATCCACCTATCCATCCATCCATCCATCCATCCATCTATCCATTGGCTGGAAAAAGTTAGAAACATGAAACTTGAGCATGAAACCGCTGGCGCTTAAAACTGAGACCTTGTGAGATCTGTGCAGAATCTAACATGGCGGTGCCCATCAGACTGTAAACAGTCCAGCTAACCCAAAACACCACTCAAGCCCAATTATTGTATTGAACTTACTGATAACCCTTTCTCCTCTTAGCCATAACTCTATCCAATAGATTCTGGATGAGGAGACCCTGGAGAGTCTGCAGGACTATGTCAAAGTGTGTCATCACCAACTCATCATAGGGAAGACGACCAATACGCCAACTCCTTCCTCCAAGACAAGTTGCTCGGAGAACTCTCCAAGTGCACTTTATCATCACCCAGAAGAGATAATGGGGACATCTTGGACTGCGTCAAAAAAAGTTGACTAGCTTTGACGCTGAACTGGCTCTGATGGAGGTCCTTCACATAGAGTCTCAAGTGTTGAGTAAATCTCTGAAATTCAGCCAGCAACAGGTGGCCTTGCTGGCAGCTGAGAATGAGACCCTCAGAGACTCAAATTTTTCACCTAAGGAATGATGAAGCTCTCTGAAGAAAATAAGCAGATGGGGGAGTCGATTCTTAATATTCAGGCACGTAGTGTGTAGGATAGCCTGGTCTTCTCAGAGATTCCAGAACAGAAGGACAATCCTGAAGCATCCATCCAAGTGTGGGGCTGGGCCTAGTTGTCCATCCTGCTCCAGCTTTTGCACTACCCCTTATTTTCAATTGCATAGGAGACAGTGAGGGCTTAGGGGGTGGTTGGGCCACTCTGGGTAAGTCTGCCATCTGCCATCAGTGGGGGTGCCCATGCTCTGGCTGTAACTTCAGTTTTCAATTGCACCATAGTCAAACACACATCTCATTACAACATCCGCACCTGCAAACACATTGATGCATGCACCACACACACACGTTGGATGAGAAAATGGTGAAAGTGTGGTAAGGACCTCCTGACGCCTCTATTGCTGATCCTGTGGGGGCTGGATGGGGGGGTCTGTGATCTTGGGGGAAGGCGTCAGTTCTGCTATGGGGTGTAGCTGGGGGTTCTGGGGGGATGGCTGGCTTCTCCGTACAGGGCTGTGATGTGTGGGGGCTGGAACCTTACTGTTGTGTGGGGGGCTCTGGCTTCCCGGCATCCCAATTATCTGTAATAATGTTCAAGCTCTATCACTGTTGCATGTTTAACAATATTATTCTATGGTCAAGTCAGACAAGTCATTTCTAAGCAGAAATTTATTGGTTACATCTTCTTGAATATATTGTGAAAATGTGCTGGCTTGTTTAGTTGTCTATGATAATAAGGTGAACATTTCTGGGTTCTTGACAGTTAGTTGGATATAACAGGACATTAGAATGCTTTAAGCTTATATTTTATAATATTTTATGACAATTGGTATGAGTTAATTTGATGGACATTATCTGCTACTTTCTGAAATTTAATAACTAATAATGTAAAGCCCTCATGGAATCGTGGTATGCCTTTACGGTTTTCAGCGGTTATCCAGAGTTTTAATCCCCTAAAAAATTTAGGGGGGAATGTTTTTGCTTATAATGTGATGGACAATTTTCCTTTTGGATGACAAAGATTGCCTCTATGCAAAAACTAGCAAACACACTTGTAGAAAACAACATTTCAAACAGCTAAAAAAAAATCCTTAAATAGGTTTTAAAATAATATTTGATCAATTTGGTAGGGCTATCATGATATTGATTTTTTTCTCTGCACAATAGTCATGTCTGCTTTTTTCTTTTCCCCTGACTCAAACAGCTTTAGCAGACATGAATAGAATAGAACTTTAATGGCCACAAAACCCAGGCCGTTGGTATTTGTTTTCAGTACACATTAGTTTAGACACTGCTTCATTTATTACAACATATACAACGCTAATAAGCATATATAATGACATTATGTCATATATGCTTATTAATGCAGCTGTGAAGCAAAGGTGGGTGAACAGGCTGGGGCTGCTGTTCTCTTTGACTGTTACTGTTGATTGGTGGTTCTTGCAGACTTGGTTGTGTACCAACCCGTCGTCTTTTCTATTTTATCCTAGAAATTCCCCCACTGGCAAGCCATCTTTTATTAGGCTCCAAAAAAAAGATTAGCTTGTTCTTGTCTGTCTTCTTCTCTATCATGATTATGCAAGGTAGCAGTAGCCACATATTGTTGCGGTTCTTCCTCTAATGGCAAGCGGCAACTTACTACATTACTGAAACGTACTATGACAAAGCAAGAATGGACTGGAAAAGAATTGTTTTGAGGGGTGACAGATTATATGCATAATATTAACATCTGTATTTTAAAATGTGATATCAATAATTCACTTTTTTGATATAATTATTGACAACTTCTGGTTTATTATGAAATCCCTAGATTTTAGTAAAACCTTTTAATTTGAGATTTTATTCATTACAATCAGTTAAAAACAAAGAGGGAACATTTGTTGGTAAGATCCACCAGCATAAAATGTAGCATGCCAACTACAACACAAGGTTCAATATTGATCAGAGAGACCAAAAATTACTTTGTGAAACCATTGTCTAATAATCATTTCTTTCCAAACAATTACCACTTCAACCAACAAACATACATATGTAAATTAAAAGCTAATAAGGCACTTGACCTAAACTTAATCAAATATCACTAAAACAATTTTACAAGCACCATCTCTTTGTTAAAAATTTACGGAGGTGCCGTGGGATTATTTGGTCAACAGATTTTATACAGGCCTGGTCATTATAGCAACATTACTGATTTATTTAGAAAAAATCGTGCTCATATTTTATGAGAGTACACAGTATATGTACAAGAATGTCAAAATACCAATATAAGTGTTTGGTCAAAAATTGTGATATTTGATTTTGGTCATATTGCCCAGCCCAACTATTTGCAGTATTTTATATTAATTTTTTTATGTATACAGGTATATAAATATCAGATGTGATTTTTGGTCAGCATCACCAGAGACATTATAAGTGAACAGAGAAACCACTTTAACATTTGAAACACAAAAGACTTCAATGCCAGAGATGATGGTTATATACACACATCCCACCCCATCCCCCCTAAAAGCCAATTGTCTGCTTTGCATTAGGCAAACTTTGTAACTGACCAGTTGTGTTGGCACTGTAGATTAAGCTACAACGAAAATTGATGTCATAGAACCATGCAGCCTCCAGAAACTTTGTGCATGCATAGCAAAAATAAAACTTTCGAAAAAAGGGGACAGTAAACCTTTCACCAAACATTTTAAACAGTTTTTAATAAGATTTGACTGCTGATTCGATCTCAGATTCTAATTTGTATGCCCCAGTCACCATTGAAAGAGAAGTTCTAGCTCTTCTCACAATTTTTGGCACAAAATAACTGCCTGGTTGCACTGACAAGATGGTTGCTGAACAGTGGGATTTGCCTTGTTAGACTTTGAATTTTCCTATACTGAACTTATCTGTCACAATTAGACACAGACAAGACTAATGGAAATAATAAATGTAGGATTTGGAAAAAAAAGAAAAAAACAACACAAAAAAACAAAACAAAAAACAAAAATGAAAACACCACAACTGCAAGTTTGCCCAAAAGAATAATCCCATTTACAAGGAATGCCATTTTCATTTCACTGAAGTCCTAAACAGAGAGTCAGCAAGAATTTGTTTGACAACACTTACTCCACAAACAGTCAAGACTTCCAATATATATTTTAGAATGCACAATTCTATCCAGCAAAGGAATGTAGTAATGTCCAAGATAAGTGGTTCTAGTTCCTTTGACTTACATGGACATGGACACAGACACAGACACAGACCAACAACATGTTGACACTAGGAAGCAGCAGTCTCAGGTGTCAGATCCCCTTGAGGAGAGGGCAGTTGCATTTCTGAGAAGCCCTACCAATGAGGCTGCATGGCCAGTTTTAGAAAGGAAGTCAAAATGCACCTTCACAGACAACTGAGAATACTTTTTTAGGTTGTGGCAGTGACTTTGAACATGTCAGTTGAGTTGAAAAAAAATCTAAGCCTTTCCATTTACATTCCCATTTAACTCTAGACATTTAACTAGACTGCACACTATTGTGTTTGTGCCAGAATATTGTCATTATTTGTCCCCAGTTGTCCCCAATTTCTGTGAGCTAGAAAGAGCTGGAAACATTAAACTCAAATAACTGAAAATTATTGATATGTGCTTCTCAAGAAATAAGAGCACAATCAGCTGATGATTATGCTACTATTAAGGCCAAAATAGGCCCATTCCCTAGCACCATAAGTCCCATTTACTTAAAACTGTACACAAAAGTGCAATAAAATGTGCTCTCCAGTGAAGTGTTTTGGACCAAATAAATCCATTCAACATATTGAAGCAAGATTATCTAAAGTTGCATTAGGTTATTTTAATGTCATTTAGCTTCAAGGTTTTATGCAATATATTTAACTAGGCAGGAAAATGCCCATAAGTCATTTATCATTTGATTCAATTTTAATAAATGTCCATATATTTTCAAGATATGTTTCAAAATAGACTAACTGACTCATTTGGAGCCTGATCTATTTGGGCCACAAACACCAAAATCCCCTACTGAACAATCCAGTGAAGATAATTCCCATAATTAATGTTATATGCTATGGGACATTATTCACCAAATTCTCAAGTGTAAACTCTAAAGCAACTGAAACCTGCTTATTGCTGTTTAATTTAAGCCTAATCAGCCCCTTTACACTCTTTCTTTTGAATGTGAAGGGGCCTGAACCGGCTTACTATTGCTTGTGGGTTATATTTGTATGTAAAATAAATTAAATTTTTGTTGTGATTTTACCTGCAACGGTCCCCAAAGACACAGTTTCCTCTCTGAAAGAACTTGCACATCATGGCTGCAGGTTTGCTGTTGGTAAGATCATGGGAATACCGACAGTTGTCCCCTTCTTTGCAAAGACCATGCATGAAATACCTGAAAATATTGAATAAGAAGTTTTCCCATCATACTAAAATTTTCAAGGGCGAAAGGGGATCAGTTAATTTTCAAATCGTTAAGACAATCTGAACTACACAGGTACTACAAGTTAAAAAACCTACAACATCTTTGTAAGGCAACTGTGTGTGGATGTCATTTTTCACTTTCATAAGGGTAACAATCTCGTTAACTTTGGCACGTTCACAATAATCAATTCAACCCAAAACGTGAGCTGATGTAACATTGGTCTGACAAAGGCGCTGACCAAGTGCGAGGACTAGGATACAATTTTAACATAGCAACCAGTAAATTCGCTGTTACCTTGGACAGTCATAAACGGAACTTTACCGAGTGTTTGTAAACAGGTAGTTAACACTGACGTTGTAGATTTCATAGTTTCTTTGTACGACAACCGTGTTTAGTTAGCGTTACAGTACAGCTTAGCATAATGCTAACTTACTTAAAAAATACTAACAAAAAAAAACTATCCACTGATCTACCACACCGGTTTGGTGTGTAACCATAACACAGCCGATATAACAACACAACAGTCTCGTAACATTAACAGCTAAGGTTAACTATTACCAGCTAGCTAGCAAACAGTTGAGCCCAGCCTCAGAAGACATTGTTATCTGTCTCTCGCCAACCACCGTATCACCGCCATTTTTATGTCAAACGATATGCGAAATAGTAGTCAACGATATTTTACACTCATTTGTTTGGTGTTACCTGCACGTTACGTGTTTGGTCCAACCTCCTGAGACTGGTGAAGTCGCCGTAGACGCTACAGCTGCCTCCGCCATTGCTGTTTATGTCGAGAGGCTACAGCCGGATGTTCCGGCCAGCTTCGCTCCACCTCGGCCTCTCTCGCATATGTACGGTTCAAATCGGAGTTAATCGACATCCTCTCGTCGGGCACTGTCCACAACGGGGCACCAATGTCACGTCAACTTATTGCCAAGTTAAATTATGCAAAACTGCTCCTAAACCCGGGGTTGATTCGGGTCGTTTTAATAACATTAAACCCACTAAAACATCTCTTCGATACTGCAAACCTTTGAAGTCATTAATTAAAGTCACACCAATTTTGTTTAAAAACACACATTTGGCAAACAGTTGTGTGTGATTGTTTTTAGATTCTGCCTTGGACTACAACACACTGCTTTGGCTAAAAAAAAAAAAAAGATAAGACAATAAATTCATCAAAATGCTTTTATGTGTAAGTTTTAAATTTACAAACCATCAAAGAAGTCACACTGGAAATATCAGCTTAGGATGCTATATACTTTTGTATATGCAAACAACACAATGGGATATAAAAGTACCTATTGTGTGCACATTAAAGGTAGAATATCCCAAGTATCATGTCCTTAATGAATATCCACGAAGAGTTTTCATTGTAATAAAACAAAGCTAGCTGTATAGTTCACCTCATAATAGCAAAGTTTCTGCTCCCAGCCTATTTGAAATGTGATGTGCCAAATTAAGGAACTGCCTCTCACAAAAGCTTAATTCAGTAAAGTTAGATGGCTGAATCCACTACTCTATTTTTTGAATGGTCATTCATGCTATCAGGTTGTAGAAGTTGTGTCTACAAATAAAGAGTTTTGTATTTGGTATTTAATTGGGTAAGTCAGTAAGTAAAATATGTTCAGCCTCAGGAGGCTTACTTTTGCAGAAGATATTCAGCAATCAGACAGTTTAGCACCCATGATTTTACTGTCAACTTGAATAATATGCTGCAACCTGCTCTTGTCACATATCGAGAGGCTACCAAACCAAGAACATTCAAAAGGTAATGACTGGCTGTACCACAGAGCTGTAGATGAGTGAAATGAGTTTAGTACACACATCAAACCAGTTGAAGTTCCAGAGAAAGTGCTGTCCATGCCTTCAACACCAGTTGCCACTGTGTTGTCAGTGAATGTCCGTTTGCTATGCATAACTGCATAGCGCCCAGACTTTGTGACAAACAGCAAACCTGTTCATGTTCTTACCCTTAACAATTGCCAGAACGGACATAGCTTTCTACCACAGTTTGCAGACATTCTTCTAGTTTTATGGGCATTTAATTAAAAAAAAAAGTAATCACAACAATGGTGGCTATTATTTGCTGTGGATTTAGTTTTTTATACTGTTGATGGTCCCTTAAAAACAATTTTTTTCCTAATAGCTCCTAGAAAATATCGCTCATCATAGGCAAATAAGACAGACAGACAGACAGACAGACAGACAGATTACTTAAATAATCCCTGCAGGGAAATTAAGTCATCATCCTAGCCAAAACATTAAATATGACAACACATTAAAATATGACACCACATTAAAAATACAGTGACACATATCAAATATGACAACAAATGATGTGCACAGGAGCATCAGCAAGACACACAGACACAGCTGTAACAGTTTATATGTCAGCAGAGAACATGACATGAGTTTAACATGACTGATCTTTTATTCACCCTCAGCTTTTTCATTCAGCATTTTAGCATAGCATCAGCTGTTCAGCACTAAGCCTTTCTTCAGAAATTTCATTTTCTAGTTAGATAGTGTATTTCTGTTATTTAGAACCAAGGACTTTAACTTTAGTTTTCACTGAGTTTAGTAGTAGAAAATTGTAGGTTATCTATGTCTTTATGTCCTCAAATAATGCTGGAAGTTCAGTTAACCAATTGGTCTCATCTGGCTTTATTCAAATGTAATAGCCATCACTAACAGCTATGTAACAGTGAAAATTAATTTAATATTTTCTTAAAATATTGCCAGAGAAGAGAGAAGAGAAGCAGATAAAAACAGTTCTGGCCCAAGCACCAAACTGTGTGATCCTCCATGACTAACTGTAGTGTAAACAGAGGATTCATTGTTAGCATATACAGATCGATAGCAATCTATTCACTGCATACATTTTTTTTTAAAAGTAATTTTACAAAATTTTTTCCTGTTTATTTTTTCCTGTATTTTAAAGCCCCACTATGTAGATTTTTTTTGTGTGTGCTTTGGCACCATCTAAAGGTTTCTGAGTGCAACAGTACTGCTCTGTGCATTCATTTACAAGCAGAGGGTTGTTAAGGGATTGTCAAGAGATTGTGAGAAGCCAAAGAACCATGTTGATTAAAAAGGTACAGTTTATGTCAAAAACTGTTTTTTGAGGGATTTACACAAAAATCTTTTTGAATAATCTGTAGACCTAGCCAAATAAATCTATTATTTTTATAATAGATTGAACCGAGGATTAGCAATCCCGCCACTGATTAACTTCACTGCTAAAATATAGGCCCTATGTTAACTCAAAATTGGCTGTAAATAGTTCATTTTTCATCCAATAAACAGAAGATTTTACACAAATGTTGAGAAGTGTTTATTGAATGGGTCAGATAAAATTTGTTTCACTTCACAAAAGGGAAAAGTTTGTATCTTGTAATGGTCTCATCAATTTGGACAAAATTCAGTGTGCACTATCTTGATTCATAACTCAGTCAATGTATAAAATTTGGTAATGATTGATTAAAGTGGACATGGTTTTTGCAATAAACCTAAATGTCTTGAAATTTAATACAATAAACTTAAAAAAATCAATAACAAGTATGTCCTAGAGAGCTGAAATTTCTTTTACACATCCACTGATCTATGAGAAAACTTTGCCTCATTGCAACCTATGATCAATTCAGAAGTCCATCATTCTATTTTTCAAAATATGCATAATCAATTAACATCTCAATCCCCACAAATCTTCTCTCAAATGTGTGTATCTGTGTTCAGATATATCAAAAAATGAGTCTGTGATGATATTGAATGGTTTGAATCAATCCAGTTCAGGTGAGTTTGTTTCTGTGTGTGTCTGTTAGCATGGTGAAGAAACAGGGTGAACAGTAGAGTAGAATGGGCTGGACAGTATTGCACAGTAAAATGTGAGGACCACTCCATGACACTAGGTGTGTGCTCTCTTGCTGCCCTCCTCTCTTTTTTTCAGGTTCTGGTCAAGGCAGGGTTGTCTTTTGGGTGATTAGCTACACCTGGGTGGTTATATACCCTCTCCTTCCTTTAGATTGTCCCTCACTCCATCTGCTCACACAAGCAATCTGTGCGGGCCTTGCAGCGGAGCTATTTTGTTTTAATTTGCGCTCCCATACACTCATACATCCACACAGACTCACACTACTGATTACTGACCCTGACATGCATTTGACTTTATTTCTAAAATAAAAATATGTTATTTGCATCCGACCTCATCTCTTCTCTCATTACTTGTTGCGGTCTAAGAGCCGGGCTGTAACACAAGACAGAAGTCAAGATGCAACAGACAAGGCTCTGAGTTTGCGTATAGCACAGATTCTTTGTTGGCTGTGTTTATGGATGTCAATGTTAGTCAAAACTAAGTTTATTGTCCAGAGTCCAAGACATTTGAAGGAGTCGACCTGTTCAACAGTTTTCATAATATATGTAACTAAGCTTATAGACTAAAAATGTCAAGAACCAGTGTTTTCGAAAACTGTTTTTTTTTAGTTAGATTTAAATAGAGGAGTTTTCTGGGCATCTGTGAAGTGGGATATGGGGTGCTGGTTGTCTGTAACTGAGTCATTGTCATAGAGAAGTGCAAGAATGGCTGTGCTGTCCAGGTATTTTAAGTGTGTGATCGTGGGTGAGGAGCTGATGCAGTCATCAGTGAAAAGTGTGTACAAGAAGAGGCCCTGATGATCCACAGACCCCCTTTTGGACTGGTAGGCAAACTGTTAGAGGTCAAGATGTGGTATGACAGCTGGGAGAATGGAACGTAGAACCAGTTTTTCCTGGCATTTAAATATAATTGGAAGGTAAGTGAATTCTGAGGAGCGGGGTTTTTGGGAACTAGAATGATGGTTGATATCTTCCATATTGAGGTTGCTGTGGCAATCCTCGGTGATTCCCAGAATAGAGACTGGATGACAGGAGAGATGCTCCGTGGCACAGTCCCTCAGCACCTGTGCCTGGGTGCCAGCCCCATCTGCTCATTTACACCAACTCAGCTGGTGCTGTACATCCTCCACAGATAAGGATGCTGTTGGTGCTGTCTCTGGCCATGGTATACACAAGTGTTCCTCACACTCCTGTGTCATGTCTGTGTTGTCAAACTATCCATACAACTTGATAGAATTTACCTTTTGCTCTTTTTCCCCAAGAATTTATAAGTCATTCAAGAAATTGGCAGATAAAGCTTTTTGTTCTTTGAAGACTTCTGCCCTAGAGACCCATTCAAGACCTGTGCACGAAGCTTACAGGCTCTTTTATAAATGGAGAGTAGGTCAGTAGGTGATGCTGTTGTATCCATTTATCTATTATATCAAACACTAGCCTGCTTTGGGGTAGCTTAGATATTCAGCTAAAGTTGCCATGGCATTATACAATAAGAGGTAACAGATAACACTGAAAACTCAGAGTTGAACCTATGGCTACCTCACTATGCAAATCCTGCTTTAAGAACAGGCCTCAGCAAATGAAGCACCTTTTGCGGGCTTTTAAGCAATTTTCAGATAGGATGCAGTGTTCTTCATGCTCGCCGCTAGTCACAAAGCTGTGCGCAGACCTTGGCACAGCAGGTATCATAGATGCACTCTGTTTCTCTTTTACAAACAGAGGAAAGCCCTGGCTTTTGTTCTTCCACAGAGCAGACAAGCAGCAGCAGCAGCAGCAAAGAAGAGTAGGGTGTGGGTTAATGAAACCCTCAGGACAGAGGGTTATTTACTATTTTGGGAGAATATCATCTCGTCCGGGAGCTCCAGTTTCACGTTGGCCGCTTCCAAGTTTATTTCAGGCTGAGGAGGGAGCAATTTGACAGCCTGTTAAGGAGAGTTTCACCAAACCACCAAACAAATTAAAGTGTGTGTGTTTGAATGGCTGAGTGCTGACATGTATTGTAAAAATTCTTTGAGTAATCAAAATATTAGAAAAGTACAATATAAATACAATTCGTTTGCAAGTTATCTGAGGATAAACTCTTCAACAATAGTAACTGCCTTTCATGAATGATATGAAGGTTGTTTGTATTTGTTGTAATTTTTATGAAAACTCGCCCTGTGCAGTGATGTCAAGAATGCTATTTTAACCTGATTCCTTTTCTCTTATGGTAGGCTTCTTAGGCAAGGTGCCAAGCTCAACAAAACAAGCTCCTTTCATCAGGCTTTTCACCAAGGATCCAAATAACCCACTGCTCAAAGACATTGGATTTCTGTCTCTGTCTTTTTGACTTTGCCTTCAGAGGTCCCTGATGAGCTGGGGGCGCTGGTAATGGGGAAAGCTGGGCGGCACAGGGTAAATGGGGTGCATTGAACACTGGAGCGGAAATTCAGGAATCTTCCTCAGAGTCCAGACATGTTCGATGATGTAATAATTCACGATGTCTCACATGGGGATCCAAAAATGTCATGATGAAAAAAAAAATCCATATGGCCTTCTCCTCTACCTCTGAACCACTCCTCTTTTGTTTTTTTAAAATCTTTCTCTCCTTCATGTATGTGTTTCTTAGATTTTTCCACCACAGTCTACGGTCATCATCTGTAAATAGTCAAATACTTTAAAAAAAACAACAATTTGTACAATGAACTATGGTTGTTGTATGAACAGAATACTTTTTGATAAAATCTGTTACAGTTAGGCCACTGTTTTTTTCTCATTTGATAACTGCTGTAAATCTTAATTGATTTGAAATAGGTATCCATCCCTACTGAGTAAAAACAACCCATTCTGTTATGTACATGACTTCATCATTGAATTTAATAGTCACATGAAATGTATAACTGTACTGCATTTAAAAAGTTTGTTGCTCATGTAAATCATGGGAGAGTCTAATGTAGGATAGAACTCCCATGATGTCCACGTTACATATATATAAGATACCTAAGTTCAGTAATCCTGATATGAGGAGCTAATATTTCCTTTTAAGCCAACAGTGTCAAATTAAAAATAATCACACAAGTTTATTATTGGTAGTTTTTAAACACACCTGGTAGGCCAAAACTGCTTGAAATTTTCTTCCATAGCCACGCCTTTTTCCCATTTCACAGTAGGGCTGTTAATTTGAGTCAAAAATTTCTGGAAACTTGGAAACTAACAATATAAATTTCTCCTCCACTTTGTTTTGATCTTACAGATTCACTTTTATTGGAGACACAGAGCACTGCGCCCAAGTTGAATCTGGAACAAAGAGTATAGAATCCCAGTGAAAGTCTGGTGCATTTTTGTTGATGGCAAGTAGATGTCACTGTCGTAGTGCTGCCGCCATTCTGGGCTGATAATGCCTCAGAAAAGCCTTAGCAAAATTCCATACTCTTTGACTAAATTTCAAAGAAGTGGGAGACATGAGATGGAATTATCAAAAACTGTATTCTGCCATCAACTGCAAAGATGATCAATGTGATAATAAGCAGGTGGCATTTCATTGTTTTTCCAGAGACCCTTAAAGGTAAGTATTATGTAACTATCATTTAAGAAATCTTTAGTATTTTGGAGTGACAGAGGTTAGGCTATCAAGGCAATTGCAGGCATCACATCACTAACATTAGTCAGGCTTGTGTTTACATACTACACTATAACAGAAAATTGTCTAGTTTTAAGCATAACAGGCCCAAGGATATTTGTTTTAATTGTTAAAATGCTTGTTAAAAGAATGATTAGTGATTAAATAGCCTAATACTGCCTTTACAAGTGAAGTTCATCTAGTGTGACTAGATGAATACAGAACCTTAAAAACTCTTCCTTGATAGGGGATAGGGATTTCCTCCAAACAGCTCAATCAAAGCAATTGGACGTATAGTGCTCGTTTTCATCCCAGTCAGTTAAGGCAGCCATCAAATGTCTAAGTATATAATACTAAACAAATGTTACAGTGATATTGAAATGCTTTCAGGAGAAATGCTTTAAGTTCTTTTGGAAAAATCAAATAGCCACTTAAATACTACTGCAGTAAACTCAAGGGCTCCCATCAAGGAAGCACATCTAATATTATTATCATCATAAATAAGTTTTAGTTTTAAGATATATATTGATTTAGAGCTTATGACTTACATTTTTTATTTTTTGTAATATTTAAGATTTGTTTTTGTTTTGTATTATGTTTGTGTTGCACTGCTTATAATGTTGGTGTTTAAGATTACAATGCTTGTATTGCTATGCTTAAGATTATGTTTTTAATGTAATGCTTGTAATTTAAGACTCCGGAATAGAATAGTCACCACAGTGAAGACTAATGGGGGTCCACAATATATAAACAAATAAACTGTACATTTTTGGTTTTGCAGAACAGCAATGCTGTGCTGGAATCCAATGGCAACCCTCCTGACAGTGTCCTGTCAAAAAAGGTGATGAACCTGTCTGACACCACCAGTTTCGATTACCTTTGACCATGATGGATATGTACTGGTATACATTGCAGAGTATGTGGGTAGCAAGGCTGTGCACAAATTTACAAAAAGTTAAGATGGACCATGTGATGGGTGTAATACTTTCACCACAGACATCCCTAATGATTTGAGGTACACATTCCTTAAGGATAAGCAGGACATCGACCTCAACCTAGGACAGAAGGGTCTTAAAGTGTCCAGCATTGCACTGGTGGATTTAATAATAGTGCTGGAATGTAACTTGTAACTTATCCACACAGTTGTTGTCAGGAAGAAGTTATTTAGTAGTGGCATGCAGATAGTGAGTGAATGTAGGAGAGTGCTGTGTGACAATGAGAAGTGCCAGAACTTATTCTTATGTGTACTTACTCTTATTTAACTCTTTATTACAGTTTACCACGTCTTGTGCACCCAAAACTGGCAAATGTCATGGCGAAATCAGAAGCGCAACAGAAAATTTCAGTAATTTCTCAATAAAGGTTGACATTGAATGGTTGCTCTTCATTGTTCATTGCTGATTAATTTTACAATATTTTGTAAAACTTTTTTCTGTTCATTTTTACAAATACAGTGCTTTTAAGTCATATGCACCAGGCCACTCAATATTGCATTTGTTCTTTGAATAACTACTGGATTATGTACATTCATACTGTTTAATTAGTGCAATTGTTTTGTTAATGTTGTTTTGTTAATATTGCTGGACATACCTTTACATGAGTGAAGGCATAACTATGAGGTGCATATTGTGCGGGTAACCACATCAATAGAGCAGAGTTAAAACTGGTTTCACCCAGGCTACCTTCAAACCACACTGTAGCTTATAAAAACTTAATGCAATTACTGATAGATTAGGACTTGTATGACCATTTAAAAACAGGTTTTAAAACAGGATGACATTATACAGCGTTTAATAAGAAGCCAGGACTACCAAATACTAACACAGCATATCACACATGAATGCTGCTGCCTACACAAAAATAACATTAAGTTGGAATATAACAATAAAAACCACCAGCCAAGCATTACTAGATGCATGTTGCAGATTGAAAAAATATTTAAGCGCTGGATACATTACTTTAATTGGCCCTGACACTGGTCCATCTTCCAATACATGTTAATGGGATTGGCAGTCCATTTTAGTCCATAATGACAGATACGTGCTCCGCGACTGCATGCAGATGTTGCTATGGGACGACTAATCGACTTTTACCTCTTGGGATTCTATACTCTTTGTCTGAAATTTGAATCCCAGCTCTGTACAGCTCAAGCCCACTCTTGTGTCGCGCAACATATACACAATATATGGGGAGGGGCTGTGCACATGGCACACACTTCATCTGAAAAGGGCTCTATGAACAAGAACGATAGAGTGTATTCTCTTACAGTTACAACTACTACTACTGACAAGACGGTATTTACTGGCTGTCAACATGTGAGCCTAAAGAATTTGAGCTGTTTTCATAGGAATATGCTTTTTATTCCACTAAAGTAGTTATTCCACTGTAGCTAAATGAAAAGACATATAAGACCAGGGTAAAAGCCATGTAGAAACTAAAGAATAAAGTAATGCAATAGGCTAAGTAATAAATTGAAACTTAGTAGTCCGACCTGACTGCTAACATTTCGCCAAGCATTGCATTTCATTGGATGGTTGTCTGTTTTTAATGTTGTATGACACAGTTCAGCGAACTCGGACACGTATAAAATCTTTATTTCTCCGTATTTGTCTCACTGCTCTGACTGGAGTCACTTCTTGATCACCTCTGGTGGCGTTCAAATTTGAATTTAAGCGCAGCGAAAAAGTAAGAAGATACGACACCTCACATGAATAGGAAGCTAACGACCCACTCAGGTCAACGACTCTCGGGGCGTAACCACCCTGTGATGGGTCTTTGACTTTCCTAATCCCCTCCCCTTCCTTTGTTGTTGTCTCTTCTCCTGTAAGATAAATATCTGCTTCCTTCAACCAGTCC
>JAQMCX010000035.1:693624-706389 GCA_029814765.1 Acanthurus leucopareius | reverse complement strand
GTTGTCTTTCTCTCCTGTAAGATAAATATCTGCTTCCTTCAACCAGTCCTTTGGAACTGAAGAAGCTTCTTGGATGATAAGTGAAACGTCCTCCCAAAAGCTTCTTGGATGATAAGTGAAACGTCCTCCCAAAAACTTCAACATAGTCCAGTTGCCTAGTTTTAATGACTCCTCAAGATAGGTAAGAGGACTTTGAACTGAGATTCAAATTATTACTTAAGGGTGTTCTCAGTTTTAGAGATACAAGGCTTTCACCTGACAACAACAAAGTCACTCATCTTATGCTGAGAGCCTGTATTTAATTTTTCCATAAATACTGGACCTGATAACTGTCACTATTTTTAGACAGCGGCAAAAGCAACTTTAGTAGTGGGAGTTAAAGTAGACAGAAGGCCAGGTTTTATCTTCGCCAGGCCCCACAAGTTTTGAACTACCAAGACAAGTATACAGACTAACTTCACTGTTGCCTCTATTTATATAGTTCTGACATTAATAGCTGCCATGAGTCATTCTGCAGGTGGTGTGATAATTGGCAAGACTGTGTTGCTATCCTTGGTCTTTCTTATTACCTTATTATAAACAAGTTATTTCTTCTTTATAATGTCTCAGCTGTAAGCATCAGCTCTTCTCTGAATAAAGGCAAGAAGTGTCACAGCAGTAACCAAGGCAGCATCACATATGTGTAGAAACAGACCTCTGCAATAAATGCTCATCAAAAGCATTAGGGTAACACCTCAGTAATAGCACCACACCACTAAAACACTACAGTTGTGGATTTGCTAGAAATCATCCTCTAAGAAAAATAGTGCACTTTTCAATACAGATATGTATTACAATTCACGTATCACACTACACACATTACAATTCACGTATCACACTACACACATTACATCATCCACATACAATACAGTCCTAAGATCCCTCTCATTGCAGCTCAACACTCAACCACACCTTGACTCGTGACCTTAATGGTGCACATGAAAGCCAGAGGGTTAATGACCCACATGACAGCAAAGTGTGTCAGTGACTCATATCATGGCAGCAGTGTCATCAACTCACATGAGATCTCAACATCTCTGAATTTGATACCAATCCCTCAAGAGCTGTTGATGATGATAAAGGCACACCTGCAGTTGGCAATGGTTTTTGTGGCTCTGGAAGAGCTTTGTCAAGCCTAAGAAATAGCTTGGATTTTGTCACTGGGATGTCTGGACACTACAAATGCATTACAGAATGCTTACATTACAAACTGAGGTTAGGCCACTGTGAATCATATGGATATTGTTATCCTGTTATCAACCTGACTGTGTTTACTGGAAACATATTGAGTCAGTCCCATTGCCCTAAGTGTGAATACCAATTTGCATGCTACAAGCTCCTGGTCTGGCTAGACTGGTCAGCTATTATTGCCTCTAGCTGCATTGCTAACTAAGCTAACGAGCTAGAGGCAGCTTCTAGTAACAGCCAAAGAGAGCTACCTCAAAGAGCATACAAAGCAGCATGGAACAGTAACCCTGGTGAGACACTGATCACGTTTCCCTTTTAAGACATATCTGCCAAACAAATGGGAAATTTGTCTTAAGAGTCTCATAGCACACTTACATCTGGCATCAAAATGTATCTCTGACATGCATAACCAACACATACAGCTGTTTTTCTCAATAAAACACTTAATTGCAAGTGTTTTATCAATTTCAATGCAAAAATTTGCTCTTATAACCATTTCTTAGACATTATCTGGTGTGTTCTCATCCACCCATGCCGACTGAAGCATTTTCCAGTTGTTGCTGTTTACCAGAAAAGCCCTGTTGCATCTCTAAAAATCATCAGAGCAAAGGTTTAATCACATGATTTTTTTCCATTTGAGAGAACAGTTACCCAATGAGTTTATGTAACACCCTTCATTATCTCAGAAATTTCAAGGAAACTGTTCCTTTAAATTGGGGCATTTTAAACTTAAAAATGAAATTATCTGGTACTACTGTATCTGGGTATGAACTTCAAATAAAAGGCATTTAATGGCTTTGGGAATATATTAATTGGGTGCATTGTAAAACAAATTCAGAGCTGCAGAGCACTTCCAGCGGCATTTGAATTATAGTTTTTACTTCATGTAATCATCTGCATGAATCTCCTTAAACATCACAAGGAAAATGTAAATATCTCTGTCACTTGCGCTCTACAATCATGAGTATTCTCATCAAAGGCAAAATATGTAAAGCAATACAAATCAAACTGTAGCAGTAAGAAGGAGCAGGAATAGGAATTAAGATATGAACAGTGATTGCACACTTAACAGATCTGAACAACATCCAAATGTCTGTTTCAATACCTTTTTGTTTGTTTTTCCAATAAGTTGACCAGCTGATTTTCACAGCTAATTATACCAAACTCACACCTACAGAATTATCTGTGCCTTAAGAGGTAGGGTCAGCTATAAATAAAGAGGTCAGTTGCTTGAATCAGTGCCCCTTGCAGTCTACATGTCGAGGTGACCTTGGGCAAAACACAGAACCTCAAATTGCTGTGAATATTTAGGTGTTAAGAGTTATTCCTCCTGGTGAGCGGATTGTTGCATGGTAGTCTCGGTCACCATTGTATAAATGTGTGTGAATAGGTGAATGCGTTTTAAAGAGCTTTAAGTGGATAATGAGACTAGAGAAGCAATACATTAATGCAATTGGTTTTACCTCTTCTTTTCAGTTGTAACACAATGAGCTGAACACCTGAACCAACACACATTGTACACATCTGGTGAACTACAATTCTGTCTTGCCAGACATATCCGTATGTCACAATTATTAGCACTAAAGTACTCCAGATGATTGTGCAGTTCCAGTTCAAACTGAGTGTTTTCCAAAATGTCAACAAATAAAGGCACATTTGTAAAGCATATGTATTGTTTCACGACCAATATTATTACATTGGAAAAGGTCAGCCCTCATCAACTTTTAAAGAGTTAAATCCATTTTCAGCAGATGTGATGTACCTTGCCATATAAGGCTTGGCTAATATTCCACAGGTATCTGGTGCCATGGCTTTGAACATCTTTGATTTGCACCGAAAATAAGACCTTAAGTTAGGCATTGTCTTGAAAATGCACGACAGAAGGCTAAGAGAGCTTTTTAGATTTTTGCTGATGGCTTTATACTTTTTTTCAAAGACAGCTAAGGCCAAATTTTCATTTGGATCTTTTCCAATGCTGCATAACTGCTATAATGACATTTCTACTTTAAGATGACATTTTGCCTGTTTAGATTAGCAGGCTGTGGGACAAAGTAAGGTTTCAAAAGATATTGTGCATTGTCCTCTTCTGTGCTCCTAATGATCCCTTTCTCTAGAAAATGTGGGCTTTCCTTTTCTTAAATTTAATTCCCATATATTTGCCTTGATAACCTAAACTACATGGTCTTGTATCTTTTACAAGTTTGTCATTTAGAGATGTATTTTCACATTCCTCTAACAATAGTGTCACTTCCCTAAAATCTGAGATTCAAGTCTAATTTTGGACCTATTCGCAAAAAATAGTCAAAATAATTGTAAAAAAAAAATGTAAGTAAGCAGAATTTAAAATGTGTTAGATGGAGACTTTTAAACTCTTCTGGGTTTGGAATAAAGTTTTTAAAATTCTTCTTGGGATGGCACTTTCTCAGCCTCTTCTGTTATAAAACTTTAACAGTTTCAGGAGGCTTTAAGAAATTGCAAAATGGCTTAAAGAGATACACCATGTCTCTGTGTGTTAATGTGTATTTACCTGAATAAACAAAAGCCAAATGGAGGCAACTAGGGTAATTGTACAATCAAATAATGAAGTGAAAAAGATAGGGGAACGTAGAAGCACATATCCTAGCTAGGGAGGGGGCGTTAACTATCTGCTGTGTAAGAGTTTTTTCTCAGTACCTTTTGTGTGCGTGTTTGTGTGTTTGTTTGAATAATTATGCATGTATGTATGTGTGTTTGTGTGTGTGAGCGTGTGCATGTGCATGTGCTTGTGTGAGTGTGTGTATAAACATGTGCACTCCTTGTATATAACTTAAACTGTGTTTTCTGTCAGTCAAGCGCACACAAAACACAATATCTGATATTTTGAATTCACTGTTGGCTTCAGCTGCCAAATGATGAACTGCTGAGTAACAGGAAACAGGGGTCAATTCTTAATCACTGATGCCTTTTTACAAGTTTGGCATTAAAGGTTTAGTGTACAGGATAAGAGGGATCTTTTTTAAGAATATTGCAGAGAATTAATAAATATTTTTAAGTATATTTTAAATAGTGTATAATCACCTAAAAAAAAGATTTCTACTTCCTACACAGGGTATAGGTCTATTCCATGTAATACCCAATGTCTCACCGCAGTGTAGCCTAGCCTACAATGAACAAACACTGGCTCTAGGAGGGGCCATCAGCTTATTTCTCAAGTTTAATGACCACAGAAGGTTCTCCTACATGCTTGTAAGGGGACGATGATCAAAGGAATATTTGGTGCAATCTTCAACTTCAATGTTTGATGCCACTAATTCCAACACAATGGACCTGTAATTACAGCATACCAAGTTGTATCTTTTCTTGAATAATACATCAGTTTGTTGCTGCACTACCGGGTTGACAACATTCTGAGTTGTGGAGGAAGTTCTTGTTATACAAGATTTCTCTGCAGCTGTTTGAAAACATTTTTTCCACTTCAGTTAACATTTGAACTGAAAATAAAGAGACCATCTTTTTAGATCCAATCACAAGCAGCCACTGGAAATGCATGTGTAGATGCAGTAGAAGTAGACACTGTAGCACCATTAGTAAACAGACTTACTTGTCCGCTTGTGATTGCCTTACCAAGGACTGATGTTAATACCAGTTGTGGCAAGTCTTTGTGTGTCCAGTACACATAACATTAAATGTAGACACAAATGTCTGTCAAATTTACTGTCTGTATCTTAGAAGGAGATCCTGCTGAGAGGAGGCATCTTTCTTGATGCTCACCTCTCACAGTCTGTCAGTAGACATGATTCAGCCAAATATTCAGAGAGAGATGGATGTCCTTCAAATGTCAAAGCCATTTTAATGGCTAACCAAGCTTTAGCCACATTTCAGGGCTGTTAATTAACTGTGTCTCTGAGGCTGCATTAATCAAAACATCTACATGCTTTAATTTGCCCTTTATGGACATGGTAGTGTGCTTACAAACTGCATGCTTCAGAGCAGGCTATATACGGCCACTGAATCTAAACATGCCATAGAGAACTAAAAATTTGCTTCAGAGTCAAAGGAATATGTCTCTTTTTTCCTGCATTTTCCTCCTGTTTATACTGGCCATTAAGAGAATGTATTTGAGTACTTCCGTTGGCACTTCTGGCTTCGTCAAACCATGCCGCACTGATTTGTATTTCCATTTCCAATTTAAACACGCTGAGTCTTGTTGAGCCACATCTAAGAAGTGCCATCGACCAGGAAGTGCTTAAGTGCAAAAGACCTGCCTCAAAGTAAGTTGCTGTGACTTTAAACTTCTCTCCTGCATCCTGTTTTTACTGTAGATATCAGTTTTATTTTACAATTCCATCATGCTTGTTTTGCAGCTGTTTAGAGGTTAAATTATTACTGATGAGAATCAATGTTTTCTGATTTTGCTGCTTCATAATAAAGTTTTTAAATATCAAAGTCAAAGGGTAAGTACAGGTTAGTAAAACTCTTACTGTTAAAAATGAACGGGAGTTGAAATGCATTTATTACGGAATATGCAAACAATATTGTAAGATTAAAAGATGCAGACAAGAGGCTACTGTTGCATCTCTAACAGCTCCCTACCAACAGGTAAACAACCTCTTTTATCAGCCATACAGTGTGATAGATAACCACTAGCTGCAATAAAATATCAACTCAAAACAAGTACATCAATTATATCACGTCATTAAACACCTGCGTGTAAGTATCCCTGATTTAAAAATGGAATTGCAACTCCACTCCCTGCTGGGCTAAGGCTTTGTGCCACACCAAACCTGCCTGGTCAGCACATTTATTTTGGAAAAAAAGCTACAAGAGTTTAAAGACAAGATCTACAATCCATGTTTTTGGCGAACATACATTCCACTTATTATGAGGCTTATCAATCTGAGACAGAAAAATAAATTAGGTATCTTCAAAAGTTACAGTTGTTTGAGTAAGACATTTCTCTTTGTGTTTCCCTGAAAACTTAACATGATCAAACTGTAGTAACTGCAACCAGTATGTTAGACCATGGAGATGAAGTGCATTGGTTTTTACATAGATGTCAACTTTGCCAAAAAAATTCCAGCCATTGATTATTTGCAAAACATATCAACAGTGCAGACATTTAAGGCGTTGAAGAGCAAAAGTATTAGCTGTTTTACACCACTAATTTAGAAGGACTGATAGCTTTCCTCTGTTTATCCATTTTGTCATGAACACAACCAGCCACAACCATCAGTAGCCAATGCTAGACCCAAACAAATCCTCTAAACTAACAAGTAAATATTGCTGTATGTTACCTGTGTGTAATGTAAAGTAACATTTTTTCAACAGTCTGACATAACATCATTTTTTCATTCCATAGACAGCTTGCTATTTTTGGCAGGATTTTAAAAACTGTGGCCCTTAAGGTCATTAGCCGGCAGTCTGCATCTGTAGTAACAGCAGTCAAATGAGATCCTCCACCTACACTCTTATCATTGCAGTCTCTGTTCATATACCATCATTTTGCGTGTTGTAATTATGAACTCAGCTCAAATTAGAAGGTAAAAGGAGATGAAAGCAGCACGAAAGAAACTGAGGATTTGATGATTATGTGAGGAGACGAACTGTTAAGCGGAATGAGATAAAGCCCTTATGCAGGTTTAAACAGGGTACTGAGGGCCAAGGATGTTTTTCCGTAACAACTGGAAGCAGACACTAAATGCCCTATTTTTCTGTCCATAAGTAGCTGCTTGATAACACAGAACTCTATTGTGTGATAAATGATAAAGGTTCCATGCATTTTAAATTTATCAATAGGTTTAAAACTGGTAGGAAAAATGGTTTTCGAATCTTAATAAATAAAGCTCCAGAGAAGTGTGTAAAAATGTGTCGAAACAGGAAACAGTTTATCCTCTGGGGATAAGCCCTGCAAATGGCAACACTGGTGTGTCAACTGGTCTATGACTTTGGTCACTGGAGGGATTGCCATAACATCTGGTACAGACATGAACATGTTAGTAGTGTCACTGACATGTTAGCATTTAGCTCATAGCCCCTCTGTGTTGAAGTACAGGCTTACAGATTTCCTTGCATGTAACCTCAGTCAACCAAATCTTAACCAAAGCTTGACAACTGCACTTGCAGATTCAGAGAAAAAAACTGGACTTCCCATTCTAATAAATACCATATCCACAGAGGGAATGAATGAAAGCATTTGATTTAACTGAAATTGTTTCCTCTGCCATCACTGTTGCAGGTCACCGAACGACTCTACAGGCCAGTCAATTTATGCCACTTCTTCTATTTATATACAGAATGTTTTAGAATGGTAAAAGATAAGTCACAGTAAAAAAAATATATCAGATCATCATGTCACCCTAATTCAAAACTATGCTGAACTTAATGTTTCCCTTTACTAAAATGCCAGACCTTCACTTGAATGACCTCACATCTGTTCAAAGTTTGTCACTAGTGAGGTGTTTTAACATTATTCTCCTGAAAGGGGAGATTACTGTGCACTTCCATATAATCCTAAATTCAAGACTATTTTAACTACTTTCTATCTTGTTGTTATGGGTGCAGATTTTTGAATATTTGATTTTAAATTGGTTATTTATTTACCATTTAGTCTTCTAAGAATGTTTTGTTTTATTATACTGCACGCATTTCAGACAAATCAGTATAATAAACATTAGAGCATTACAACAATTAATTTATAGAGACAACTTAATAGCAATGGAAATGCCTTTTTAAAATCTTTTTAACATTGTTTCTGAAAAACAAATGTTTGAACAACAGAGGGAAATGAGCAAATTGTCTCCTGCTTGTGCTCTCACTATTACGACCCCATTTGGAGGTGAGACTGTGGATGACTTGCAGTGGACCAGAGTAACTCTATTTCCTGGGGCTTTAGCATCACTTGTTTTCTTCACAATTTCAATTTTAATGATTGAAGGAAGGAAGTTTAAACCAATGATTCTTTTTTAGAATTTTGCAGAGAAAAGTTGCAGCTGTGTAAACTCTTCTGTCTTAGTTAGAATGAAGATGGCTGATGGTTTTGCTGTGGCTCAGTGTGTCAGGTGGCAACTATCTGGTTTAGGAATACTGTTAGAGAGTGGGTCTGGATGCTAGAGGCTAAGTTAGTTTCATGGACAATCCAACAGTGGAATATGCTCTTTTAAATTGTTAAAAACAGCAATATGCAGTGTAATCTGTGGAACAGTTAATGATTTCAAAATGAAGAAACCAATAAGTGTCCATTCTAAGTAAACCACATGTTGGTGAAATTTTACAGATGATCTTTGCAATGGACAAAATAAATCATCTTATCTTGCTGAATTAAGCATGGGTTTAAACTGTCAGGTTTTTCAATGTTGCTGACAATATTTTTTTGCAACAGGCTGCAAGTTTCAGTTCCTCTCATCTTAAATCTTTAGTGTGAACTCACCAAAACATCCCCTAAGAACGTCACAACACCCTGCTTTCAAACACATTGCCTTTCCTCACATTTTCTGTTTCCTTGGAGAAACACTAATATAATAATATTAAAAAAATCTCTCAAGTATTGTGGAATTTTTATAAACAGGTGAAATCTGACACTGAATTTTGAATCAAAAGTATCCATATCTATAAGAACATTCCCCTTAAACCTCTTACGTTAAGTATAATTTAGATTTTGTTTATAAGACTGGTAAAAAATGATTACTTCGATACTCAGTTTGATAAAAAAAATAAGTGTAGCTGACTAAGACATGAATCTGCACAGTGTTTTGTACATGGAACCATGGAAAGATGGCTTTAATTTCCCCAAACAGCAATGTATAATCAGATCAGTTCTTTGACAATGTTTGAAATTGATATAAAGGCTTTTTTCATGACATAATGTAATGCTTCTTCAAGTGAAAACTTCCCTTTGAACTGAAAATGTTTGGCTAGGTTATTTTTGTATTTTTTATTATATATGTTTGTTGATGCTCAGCTGTGGATTTTCTGACATTAATTTTAAGACTTGGACCCAAATACAATTGTACTCTTCGTGGAGAATAAACACACAGATAATTAAGCTAAGATCACATTCAAACAAGCTTTTCATAAACTGTTCTCCTCTGATTACACACATAGAAATTACTCAAAGACAACGATGAAGATGTGGCTGACAGCAAACAGTAACAGGGGCCCACAGAGGGAACACGGTATCTCTTTCTGCAACTGTCATCAAGAGCGTAAGCTTTGCAGTCTAACCTCCTAACATTTAGAAAAACATCCTGATCCCCTCTAACCTTGCCTTCAGCCCCCCAGCTCAATCTGCCTGAATATTTTCTGTCAAACAGTCATTGCATGTTACCATGACAACACAAACCAGGAGATGTGCTTGGTGTTTATTGTTAGGAAGCGGATGATGATGATGTTCTCATTCTGCCCCTCCAGTGTTAATCAGTAGTTGCAAATTAGCAATCTCATTAGCAATCTCTGGTCTCAAGTACGTGTGAGACGATGTTATGAGAAAAGACACCATAAAGCTTAGTTAACTGCTGCCTTTCACTTTATGCCTGGATGCTCTACTTGCACAATAATGGTCCCTTTATAGGACATAATTCTTGTATTGTCCAGCAAACCTAGGCAGCAAAAAGGGCTTTTTTGTAAGAGAGGCAGCTGTGGCTACAGAGATCCCTTCATCTTCTCTCCATCCTCACAGGCAGCCAGTCTTTGGGTGGGCAGAATAAGGATCTGATTGATGCAGGCTCTTCCTACAGGCCCACAGCGCTCTCTTGACTTGATAAGCCATTGATTAAACAGGGGCTGGAGGCGCCGCAGGAGAGAGGGCTCCCTTCTGAAGAATGGAATTGTCCCCTGATGTAAAATCAAACATGGTTTTCATACCAGATGCTTCAGGAAGTTTCAGTATTGTTTCAGCCTGGACTTTTGTACTAACTACACTTTACCCTTTAAAATGTGTGGTACCATATTATATTCATTTATTAGGGTGTATTGACAAACACACACTATAGATTTTTTGACTGTTTATTAATTACAAGTCAGTCTTAAGGAAAAAAAAGAACCTGTGTGCAATGCATATTGCCCTATTTTTTTGTTTTGCAATTCAACTGCAATGAAAAAAAATTCTTGTTCTTTTCAACAATAAGTTCAAGATAATGTTTTGTGATGTTATATGTTGATGTTGCTATGTACAGTTACCCCCCAAATTCTGACCAAAATAAAAAAAACAAATATGATTTACACATGAATAGAGGTGACGGATGTGGTTTATCTGCCAAGCCTTGATGTTTGGAGCACTTTGGCTACCAAGAAGCATGTGTGTGTGTGTGTGTGTACCTCACTGAACTTTTTATGGTCCACCACCTGTGGTGAACACACAGACAGCATTGACACTACAGCACTGCTTTTGGCAGCTCTATTTTTTTTCATCAAGTTTATAGAGAGAGTGCACCTAAAAAATACCGCCCTTTTTTAATTCATTTTTACAGCATTCCAGATATAGACTTTAAAAGTGTAGTTAATGGTGTGGTGTTGCTGGTATAATGTCTATGACACTATCAACACAACATCTGCAGTGTTTTTAATTTGCTGAAATTAGGTCAGAACCTGAATCTCTAGATGAGGCGCTGCTTCAATCACAGGTGAACCCAGTGGCAGCTCCGATGTGTTAACATGGACAAATAAAGGAAAGAGCAAAAGATTTCTCACAAAATATTTAAATACACATACATGCATTAACTTATGCACCCATTTTGGCATAAGGCTACAAAATTTGCCCATATCTAAGATGAATATTTTTGCTTAGCTGTGGTACAAAAATGATCGTCATCTTAAAAACGAAAATTAATGGAAGCCAAACACAACACGATTAAGTAGTTACACCTAAACTCTAACTTTTTAATTTTAACTTTTAACTACCTATATGTTCTTCAGTAAAACCAACAAGTTCTTTGATAAAACTTATCATCTAAGGTGAAGAGTGAGTAAATGTATGTTGTTTGAATTTTTAAGCCAAAACTCATTTATCTTCCAAGTAGTTAATGGAGGGGTTTATTCCTCCTTACTGTGTCAGATATGTGGCTTCTGCTCCAGCCCACTCATCTCTATTAAGCCTATGACTGCCAATCACAAGTCCAGGACACCTTTGTTTCCATGGAAATGTCACACTGCCATGACACTGCCAGTGTGGGTTAAACGTACTGAGTGAAGCTAAAGGGTTGATGTTTGTGAGTGACTGTGCTGCATGTCACCACCCCCACAGCTCGCATGACATTTCTGTGGATCAGTCATTAAAATGGCATCTTACACACAAACCACATTACTCAGAATATTAAAGTACCAAAAAACGGGAAAACACTCATATATTTACTTTTCTTCCTGTTTTACTCAACTTTTTCCAATATTACAGTTTGAGCTTTTATAGTTATTGTTCATTTCATTGTATGTTCAACAATTATATGCATTTTTACTGTTAATGAATCTAACCAAAGTAGCACTTAATCTAGAGGCATTTATTTGAAATAAAAATTACCAGACACATTTTAAAATTATAGAATAAGTCTACTTTAATTCTGCTATCAGACACAGCAAAGTAGAGCATTATTTTAGTTTAAAATGTTATATTACTATCTTCTGTATAAAAAATGATTATCTGTAAAAAAAAATCTCCAATGTCTCGGATGTCAATTTGTTGTTTAATCTGTTTTAGCTGTCCTGGTGTGAAAATAAGGCAGACCTATCAAAGGACTGTGTGGGAGTGTAGGGATGCACCATCCAAATGCTTGTCTCCTGATTTGGATTCAGGGTGTCTGCTAATACAGAGTATCAGTCTGATAATATGGTTCTTTTTTCTCAATAAATGGTGAATTTTATGATGACACTGATGAAGAAACTGTCTTTAATATGCACTGGTCAAGTCTTGCTGATATACAATCTATTTCACATCATTATGGGTATAAATAATAGACGTGATTTTATGATCCATTCAAAAATTAAATGACTAAATGTGTGAACTTTCAAAGAAGTAATGTCCTCAGTGATGTAAATGTGATCTGTGTAATAATGCAGGCTACATTTTCATAACCATAGTAACACATAGTCAGGGATTTACTCAGATAACAGAAAGTGAAAGAAATTTACAATTGTGGGTGGAAGTTGCTCCTAATTACAAAGTGAGTGAAACTTTGTTAAGACCTTTGGTACTAGATGCTTCTCGTTTGTCTAGTTTCTACTTCATTATTAATACTTATGGCAGATTACGCCATAGAATAGACTTATAATGCTGCTAATGATTTATACTCCGTTGAGCTCTTTGTGACGCCAGAGAAGATAAATTAATGCGTATGGTTCAGTAAATTGCAGCATCACCAGAATTGAGTCACCTTTCATTCCATATGACTTTATGTTCACAGCTCTTAGTGTTAAAATGAAACAAGACAAGAACTAACAGCAACAATCTATGTGTGACAACACCCATAGAACCTGTATAAAAAAATAAAATAAAATTATTAAACATGGAGAAGTGCAGATGGTGCATTAAGTAGTCTCACAGCCTGAGGGAAGAAGCTGCTCTGTAGTCTGGTG
>JAQMCX010000035.1:673106-686053 GCA_029814765.1 Acanthurus leucopareius | reverse complement strand
TTGCGCCGGGTGTAAGATAGCAATGACACATGCGCCACTGGCGCACCGCGTTTGCGCCGGGTGTACGATAGGGCCCACTATGTCAGACTGCAGACTCAATATGCATGGCTTATCTTTTTTTGGTGAAAATTCTAATAATCAGGAGTTTCAAAATACTAATATTTCCCATCCAAAGTCCTACTATGTGTTTATTATGGACAAAGTTAGTATCTCTTTAGATTTGATTTATTGGCATTTCTTGAAGTAGGAGTAGTTGTAGTAGCAAATTGGGCAGTAGCAGGGATTGTAGCAGAAGCAGTAGTAGTTGCCACAGTTGTACTATCAGCAGTGGTATAATTAGTAGTAATTGTAGTAGAAGTAGCAGTATCAGTAGGGGTATAGATGCAGCTGAGGTAAGTCTGGCCCCGACCACGATGTGGCCTCAACCAATTATTTGTCCAAATAATGTTAGTCCTACATTGTGAAGTGTCAATAATATTGTTTTAATGCTCCCAAACAAGTCTGAGCCTCCCCGGTCTCAAATCTTGAAAATCAAACATGATATTTTCAATCCTGGGTCAAGTTGCCTCTTACAGAATACCTGCCATGGCTAATAAGAGTCTTATGAAAAAGGGATACAACTACAAACGGTCCTTCACAATCATTTCCCTGATGTTTAAGAATCTCAACTTTAACTACTTAATTAGCCTATAAGTAAGAGAAAAATCAGAAAAAAAAGTAAAGAAAGTTGAGCACATCTCAGTCCTTAAGGTTTAACATTGTCAGGAAAAGTATTTTTTGTATGGGCCATTTAAAATGATTAATTGCATTTTTAAATAGCCAAATCATACTTCAAATGCCACTCAAATGTGTGGAACTTTGCACCATGCATTATTAACATATTATCCTAAAGAACATGACATACATAACTGTTATCTGATGCTGTTTACATTAACCATTGTTTTTTTATGAAGCAACATTTGACTTGACATTTCAGTGCAAAATCTGTCAGTTTAATTTGTAATACTTCTTCATTCAATTTACACATTTGGTGTGTTTATGTTCCAAATACTCAAAACACACACAACATAATCAGGACCTGATGATTAACAGTGCAACATTACTTCATTATCACAGCCCACAATTCTAATGTATTTGACTTATCTTGCTTTAAGAGAGGCGGAATGGAATGCAAGTCAAAGCTGCTAGATGAGTCCCTCAGTCGAAATGTATATAAATCCTGTGCAGCTCTGTGTACTTTCACTTTTTGCTTACTGTAAGAATACCTCAAAATCACACATCAGTGACATCACAGATAGCACACACACTTGACTTATAGTAGCAGCAAAGACAGTAGTGACAGTGGTGGTGTTAGTAGTCTAGTAGTGACAGTTGCAGTAGCAGTACAGATAAGTAGCAGTATAGGTGAGCTGCTTGATGTAGTTATAGAAGCAGTAATGGTTTGTTGGTATGGTGGTTGGCTGCTGGATGCCATTATATCATGATCCAGCAGTTAAATGAGCTGTAAGTTCTGTTAGTGGCTCACACTGGTGCACATGAAGAGCACAGAGATAAACAGTGTTGTTCTTTGTAGGTCTGTCCTTAACGATCCATTAATGTAGCAGTTATTGTCAGATGCATCATGATGACAAACCACGCTGTACTTTTCCATGCTGATAAAGATGAACGCTGGAATAGATAAGATCCCTCTATAGAGGCATTCATCTGATCACTGAGCACACTGACTGTGGGCTGCCCATTACTGCAGATGGTAGGCCATCAAGGCCATTGAGGCGTCCTCAAAGGAAGGCACAGCTGCAGTACACACAAACATTCAGAGAGTATACAAACCCTCTCCTCTTCCAGCTTGGACTCAGACCAGTAACCTTGATCAAAATCCTCAGCCTCTCTGTCTTTTTAAGACACGACATGCCTGTGTAGTGGGATTTAACAGAGTACTCAGCTGAAACAAATCCAGTACAGATAATAAACTTCATACAAGCACAAGAAAAATGTGTTCACATCCTAACTGGGTAGGATTCAATAGCACACACACACACACAAACACACACACACACACAGTCACACTCATGAATTAACATGCACAAATGAAACAGATATGATCATGTAATGTTGGTAACCACGGGGTTAGATAATTCTAGAAATTCTAAAAAAATGTAAACAAAATAATGAAAAGTTCTTTGGCCTCAAATGACTACAGACCAAGTTGCAGTAAGAGATTGTAAACTTATGGTGGCCAAATGAGCTAAATGCGATGTAACTTAAAGCAGCCATGAAGAACTTTCATTTTTTTGTTGATTATAATGGCCCTCATGGACAAAAACAATATAAACAAACTATAAAGATCTTGATCTGACTAGTGTTTGTATTTGTTTTGAAAACAAGTGAAAGAAAGTGGCGACATATTTGTGTCTGTGTAAGATTAATAACTGTAATATGAAAATGGTGAAACAGAGTAACCTTTAAGTCATTTTACCCATTGCACATTTGGATTACATGTGATTCTACAGCTAACAGACTGGTTGGTAGGTAATATAATTTTGTTGAGCAAAAGCTAAAGTTATCTAGTAATGTGATGTCTTCTCAACAATAGGGTCAGCTGCAAAGTCGACTCCTGCTACTACTCCTCCTCACAGTATCAACACTGAATCCTGTTGAGACTGAATATAAGTAAAGCTGCAGTGCCTGATAGCCAACCAGCTTGTGGACATCGTTACATACAGTACATCCTTGACATGTCACTGTCATAGAAGAGTGTTCCCACCTGCTTTAAGACAGCCATCATTGTACATGTACCTGAAAAGCCTGCAATGTCTAGTCTACACACAGCAGCCCAGTGGCACTCTCCCTCATTCTGATGAAGCACTTTGAAACACTGTTACTTCAGCACATCAAGGACAACATCCCAGTCAGCCTGGACCCTCACAAGTTTGTATTCAGAGCCCACAGAATGACAATTACTTGCAGGCTACATGTTTGGAACATGGTGTGAAAACTGTGCAACGCTCTGTGATTTAATATGTGTGTTTGTTGCTAGAGTCATGTGGAAATTACAGATCTCTCCGTTGTCTGCTTAGGTGATATTTGCTGTTTATGTGCTACTAAAATTTTTAGTGGCCTTTGATTGATTGTTGTACCAGCCCCTAGTGTCCATCGCTCTTTCAAATAATTGTTGGTCATTTGTGATTAATCTTCTGTGCTCTCTTGCTTTTCTGAGTCATCCTAGTGATGCTTTACAAATGAAATATTCAATGTGTGAAGAGAATTGGGGTTACTGTAAATTCAAGCACATTAGGCCTGCAAAGATCGAGGTGATAAGTCCCTGGAAACTGACTAAAGGAATACATGCCTCTGATGACCTGCGTGTTTTTCAAATGTACCTCACTGAACTGTTGATGAAAGATATATGACCATAAAGACGAAATTAAACATATCCCTCTACCCCACTTGTCTCATTTACTGGCGAACTCACACACCCTAAAATGATTGTGTCATTATTTGCAGTTGGGGTCACTGGAAAAATGTACAGTTGGATCTGGTGACAGGAACAGCACGTACGCGCTGATGTTCAGCGTCATAATTAACATGCGCCCCTCTTCTGCAAAAACACATTTACAAGCTGTCTGCAGCCACAGGCCGTTCATTTAGCCTCGCCACTCACAAACCACGACAGCGACGTTTTGCATGCATTTGTGCAAAATATTTGCCTTCATTATACCGAGGCAATAGCTAAATGCCCTTGTTCGCTACAGTGAATGATTTATGATCACTGGCACAGCACAGCCCGTTGTGTCGGTGTTTGAAATGCAAACTGTTGTTCCGCAACAACTTTAGCTTGTCCAAGTTGTTTATTTCAGTCTTACCTTTCTGAATGAGGGCTTCGATTTCTTGATCGAAGCCCAGCCGATGGCATTTCCTCCAAAGCCCCATGTTCGTTGAGTTATACTGCCTGCTGCACTCATCTGCGGCGCTCATGGCGAACAGCTGCCGCCGGTTCCGGGCCAGCAGTAGCTTCTCCTCCCAGCGGGGCAGGCTGCTCCGGCTAGCCCGTAGCGGCAGGCTGTTGTTGGGGATGTAGATGAAGCCCGGGTCCTTGCGACGGCTTGAAAAGCTTCGGCACCGGTCTCTGTATCTTCTAGCGTCAGTCTCGTACCAGTGGTCGGAGCACATCGCCACAGCCAGCATGCCCAGGGCGCAGAGAGAAAGAGAGAGCCCGGCGTAGAGCAGTAACTTCCCGGCAGCCATGCTCGCTTCTGTCACAGCTGCATCAGCACCTCTACAGACGGACAGCTTCTCTGCGGCTTCCCCGCAAGTTCAGCTCACATCACCTCGTGAGAACAGTGGCAGGACCATTATGGAGAAGGCGAAATTGGTTTAAAATACCAAGCAAACCTTTCCGATAACACAGCTCAATGGAAAGATAAAATGTTGAATCACTGTATTCCGATGGTTTCGTGACAACGTCTCTCCTGCGTGCTCGGCGTTGCAGCAGCTCGGCGAAAACGGGGGACGCTTATCTCATTTCAGTCCTGGTTCTTCAGCATCCATTCGTCTGAGTGGGGCGACACCAAAATGCACAAAAAAACACCAACATAGCATTAAGGCCTTAGTCAAGCACACAGTAGGTTAAATCTGACACAGATTATACCCTTACTGCTTAACCCTCCCACCGAAAGAAACGATGGACAAAGAAACGGCAGCGAAATTTGTAGAAACAGCTAGAATTGTGTGGCTGCATTTCGCAAAGCTTACCCACTTACACAATAACAGATTAAACCAGTACCATACTGAGCCTCACATTAAATGGAACGTAAAATTAAATGCACCTGATGTATCCGAACACAGCCCACGCAGATGGCAGTCCATCAGTGAAAGGGACAAGGCAGAGTCAGCATCCTTGCACGTTTGATAGGATGACGGCAGATGCTTCAGAGCAGGCCTGTTCATGGACCAATCAACACCAGTCTGTCTCGAGTAGCGCCGTGTTAGCTTACGGACTACATGTGATTTGATTCAACAATCAAACGCTATCACGACTTTTGTTATTTTCTATTTCTAACAAATACTACCGGGGTTATGTCTTAGCCTACTATTGTTTGTACTCAAATCTGTAGCCCGTATCAAGTAAATAGTCTAGTCAACTGCAGGTAACAATGTGACTTTGAATTTTACCAAAAAATTTGCCGTTTTTGGTCTGTAGGTAGAATGTATCCTCCATGGCTAAAGCTGGAACAGGCTACGATCTGAGCAATTATTGTGACTATTCCAGGACCTCAACTGGGTCTGAATGCCATGCTAAGTTCATAGGGTGGCAACTCGTCTGTGGTCATTTAGTTAAATTATTATTATTATTCATCGTTATTATAATCATTCGCAATACTGCCTGAACAGCCAAAGCCCAAGATAAACTGGAAAGTTAAGGGCCTGGATATCCCAGAGAAGCCCATGTTAAAGTCTACTCTACAGGTTTCTGTTTGGCAGGTGTTAGGCTATGGTTAAGGGCTACATTTTACTGAATATATTTTATTTAACAAATTTCTACAGCCAAATTACCGACTTAAACAAATTTTGTATTGGCAAAAAGTTTTTGTGTTAAAAGGAGCATACGGATAATTTTAGCCCCTGGACCCACTAGAGCAGACCTCAACCTTTTTAAGGCCCGATGCAGATTGCTATTATCTTCTACATTACAAATCCGGAGCTTTTTACATTACTATGACTATAAATACTATTGTTTAGCATATTTCTAAAACTACCTTTTGTGCTGCTCTATAGCATTGCTAGCCCTCTTACCAGTGAAGCCTTCTGCCCTGAGAATGGAACTCAGCCCTTAGGTGGTTCTCTCTAAATTAAATATTAATGACTAAATAAGAAACATTCAAAGACTATTATTATTCAGGTATTAATCAGCTAGATTTTAGCATTTCAAAAGTGATCATTGGTGATTACCACCTGTCATTAGGCCCTGATTCAAAAATTATCAAATTTCTAAGAAATCAACCAAAGCATTTGACATCACATTTAGTGGAGTCATAGACTCTTCAAATCCGGTAGAATTTAACTCAAAAAAAGAAATATAGAAATCTGTACGTGCACTAACTAACTGAAAATGTTTCCATGTTCAACCACATCTGACAGAAATAAGCTGTTTGAGAAAGAGTTTTAAGGGCTTTTGAGGCTATTTCTAGTATTTTAACACTGTATCCACTTAGTACTATTGTACCATAACTTCTTCTATTAGCACCTAAACTTCTATTGTTTCCAGGGGTTACAAAATGCAAAGGAGAATGTGGAGATGGAAATACTACTGCAATTTTACCTGAAAATAAGGTGAGACTGAAAGTAAGTTTTGCCAGTCAATGCACCATATTTTTGGTGCCCATACAAGTGTCAGGATTCTCTATGTTTAATCTTTTCATATTTGGTGCCCTCAAAATTCCAGCGAAATGAAAGTATAATGTCCATGGCATGTACAATTCTAAAATACTAAACCTTTTAGTGATAAAGTTTTGTTAAACTCTTTATTAAGCTTTTTTGGCTCAGGTTTACCACTCTCATCTTGCTCTCAAGTAGCAATAGGCAGGTCTCTACTCAGACAAAGCTCTGATAACCCAATTGTTCACTACTTACCCAACACCAAGCAGCAGAGAGATACATAGAGATTTGCTGGTGAACATAGTGGCCCATATAACATTTAAAGAGTCACACATTTTTCTCAGAACTTGATTCAGACCAAATCTGAGCTAAAATTGGGTGAATAATTAGCTGATTGCTAATTGAACTTACATTCAACAGGTAAACATTATTGCTAATAAGAAACAATTTGTATAATGTATACTATCGTAATTGCATAATAACATCCCCTGCATATTGGTATTGTGTATTGTGTATATATTGTGCTTAACCCTTGTTTTACTGACTGTGACCAACATTATAATAAATTCTGCATAAGTGATCACATCAGGTGATCAGCAAAGGTGATTACATGAGGTTTCTTGTAAAACTATCATTAAGACAGACAATACCGTCACTATTCCTAACAATGCTTGTGCTCTAAGAACAGCAATTTCAGCAATCAAATTATGTTCATTTTGTCTGATACTTTTATATTTTGGTAAAATAAACATCAAGAAAAATGGGAAAACTTGCCAAGAGTTGTCTGAAAAGCAACAAATTGTTCTTTACAAATTCATTGACATATGGCTGTTAGTTCACTTAACAACTGAGGACCTTAGTTCTAACCTTGCTTCTAGTAGAGGAGCTTCTAATCCGTTTTGACTTGTTCCTGCCTTAGCCTATGCTAATAGTCATACACATCTTTTACATCTTTTTCCTGTTATGTAGTTTCACTCAGCAGATGAGCCATTGAGAGTTTGAGGAAAAGACTATGGCTTAAGTCTTCTGTTTCTCTCTCTCTGGCACCCTCTTCTGTTAATAAATCATAAAGACAAAAAAGAATTTGTCAACAACTATTAAAACCATGTGCTGAACAGAGAAGTGTCGCTAAAACATATAAAAAACATTCAAATAATATAAAACATAATAAACAAAGGAGGAGAGTAAACATGCTATTTTTTAAGGATACTACAGAATATCGAGTGCTAGATAGCTTTACACATCTATATCTACTACTATTTTTTGAAAATTAAATTTAAAGATATACTTGTAGATATACTGAGTTATAAAAGTTTTGGTTTGAGAATAGAAAAGTTTGATTAACAACATCATTAAACAATAAAATAACCTGAATTCAGTTGGTAACTTATGTTGAGGTAGAGGATGAACTAAGCTATACAGCCTGAAAGAAGAAACAGCTCTGTAGTCTGGTACAGTTGTGGATACTTCAGTATTGCCTTACAAATGGTGGCAGGGCGAACTTGTCCTTTTATGACATCCTTGAGTGTTATTCTGTACCTGAGGTGGCGACTGTCTTTTAAATTTCTTGAGGCTCTGCAGGCATCTCACCTCACTGATATAACTGATGCTTGGTATTTGAGTACAATGATATTCTGTATGGTTTTAATCACGAACTGCAGTCAATTTGTAACATTTCAAATTAGGATGGTCTCTGTCACACCTAAGTGAAAGCTGACAATAACCTGGAATTGGAAATTTGCCTTCCACAGGTCCTTGTGAACTAACTTAGATAGAAATCTATGATGTCCATGACAGAGTTCTCTGTAGTGCTTATTCCCAGAACCTAAAACTGTACACCTACTTCATCTCAGCTTAACTGATGTACAATAGACAGAAGTGTGTGTCTTTACCCCTTTTTTTTTAAATTCAGCAATTAGCTCCTTGGTGTTGTTGACACTGAGCAGTAGGTTATGCTTTGAGTGCCACTTGGGAGGATTGGTAATTTCTTCTCGATATAAATTCACCTGCCTTCAGTTTTGAGTAGTAGAGTGGAGGAGGTGTGAGTTGAAATCAACAAACAGCATTCTGATGTAGGTGTTGTTACCCTCAAGATGTGTTAAGACTGAATAGAGGTTAGTGGAGATGGCACCCTCTGTGTGCTAAAGAGACTGTTTCTCAGAGAACCTCATCTGAATGGGTGTGAGTGCTACAGGGGAGAAATTGTTAGACTTGAGTGTCTGTCTGTTTGGCAGCAGGCTGGTATTATAAAATTATCAACAATATCATAAACATAAATAACATTCTCTTGTTAATTGGCAAATGTCTTTTGTACAAGGCGAAGAACGTTACCATGCCCAGCAGCTTTACTCATGTACACTCATAGCAGGATTCTCTTGTTGCAGATACTAACAGTCCAGTCCAGACCAGTCCTCTGGAGATGAATTAGGCTTTACAGAAGACTTTGTTGAGGAGATCAGGGTGAGCAAACGATGTGTTACATGTGATGGGAGCACGTCATGTTTTGTAACCCATGGTGTTCTGAATTGCCTGCTATATCTTTGGTTTTGTTGGTGTTTAGGTTTCTCCCCAGTCTCAGCTCAGGTTTTGCCTTAATGCCATCATTCTATCTTTTGTTGGATGATGCTGAGGGCAGTGGTCATCTCAAGGTCTGCTGCACTTAATCCAATGCTTGTGCGTCCTTTTATGACATTGTTGAGTGTTATTCTTCCATTGGTAACGTGCTACAGCAATAAAGATACAAAAATAACAAATTAAACAAAACTGTAATGAAGTTTGTGTGAGCAACTTTGAGCAGCATGTGCACACATCACTATTACTATGTACAGAAGCAGTGTTCTCTGCTTCTTCTTTCAAAGCCATACTACAAGTTCTGCAAACCAAAAAGGCCTATGAGTATAATCTTGCTTCATGACACTTTAAAAACCACAATCCAATTAGACTTACTTGCTCCTATTGAAAATGGCTGTAGTGGTTGCTCTTTTCTTCATGCCTCTATATTATTGATATAATTGTCAGAAACATGTTACTAAGATGTGCAACTATATAAATATTTGAAATATGTGAATATATGCTATTATCAAGGTGCCTTAATATCTTTGCTGACCTTATTTGTAAAATAGTAATACGACAGATGTTGTTTCACAGCTAAAGGCTATGGTTACTTATTATTGATTGAAAAGTACATTTTCAATCTGAGTTTGTCTGAGAGACAGCCTGTCTGAGAGACAGATTGTGTGAGAGAGTGTGTTTTAAGCTTCTTTGACAAAGTTTTTCATGATAAACAGGTTATGTACTAGTCCCATTTAAACAAACTGCTAACAAGGGTATGAAAGTAGGGTGAAGACACTTATATTCAACAATCTTAGAAATGTTGGCAACTGACTGTCGGTGGAACAGGAAAAAAACAATACTGGTCTACAACATTTCTACAGGTGTCGCTCTATGAAGCTGAACTTATTGGGTGATTTGATGTAAATGCTAATTTCAACATGCTAAAATGACCACATTGACAATACTATCACATGAAGAAGGAATAATGTTCACCAATTTCACAATTTTAGTAAATTGTGTTAGTTTGCATTTGCCAATTAGTACCAATATAAAGTATAGGAAGGAATGATGGGTTGTCATTAATTTAAGGTACTTATCGCAATTGTGACCTGAGGATGGTGTTGGAGAAGTTTAAGGCATTAGTTATTACAGATCATCCTAACTGGAACATGAAGTAGTATAGGCCTACCAGATTTAACAGTAATCCATCCAATAGTTGTAATAAAAAATTACTGGAAAAAAACAAATATTAGCTTTAAGGTGGAATTTGAAGAAATTTCCTAAAGTTATTAGTATTTATTGTCTGACAACCAAATTGTGGCCCTTTCTGTTTCCTTTGCCTTTTTTTTTATCTCAACTGTGAAAGGCTGACCTCTGTAGAGGAGGTCTTGTCTTGTGTTAAAGAATATATAATCTCTATTTAAATTGTATTTGTACAGGCTTGTCAGCTTGCCTTAGCTTATCTAATGATTTATGTTGTGACTTAATTTTTAGAAGTGAAGAAAAAACAAACAAAATGCTTCATGCAATCATACATGCCAACCATGCTTACATACAGTATTAAATCACAGAACTTTTTTTTTTAACATTTTTTGTAGAACAAACAATATGGCTTGAAGATCCTTAACAGAAAACTGGTAGGATCAGTTGCCAAATAAAGAAATACATACATTTATTTAAATGAAATAAAATAAAGTTAAAATAGAATAAAGTCAAAATAAAATAAAATAATAAGAGCTAAGAGCTGTGTATACAAAATTGGCAAAGAATAAGAATATTATTAATCGGAAAGAAAAAGCCTTTTTGCTGTTATTTAAGGGAACAGCTGACCCACAACCGGAACCAAGCGCAAAAGCTGGCGAGTCCACAGATCCTTTAAGTAGCGACGGACCTACTTCCTGCTGACTCTTGAATACGAAAAATGTAGCCTACAGAAGACTTTATAAATAGGAATAGATTATCTGCGATTATTTAATTACATTTAAGTGTCACATTTATGTAATTTATAAATTTTCTTTTACGCTGTAAATAAAGAGAGCTTACAAATAACCGGAAGTAAAAGCCTCTACCAGTTAGTTGCGAGGAATAAGTGTCATGCGTATTGGGGTCGGTCGTTGACCATTATAACGAGCGGTATGGCCTTTGAAGGTTAGCGTTTTCTGAGAAAGTATCATTAATCGAACTAACGTTACATTTGTTTTTAAACTAGATTGAAGGACGCTGTATCAGCGTTTACACCGTGTTCACGTCATATCAGCCGCCTGATTCAGGTAAGATACCATGTTATCAGTGTAGCGGGTAACTTAACTGAGAACACGAAGTGCTTTCGTTCATAGTGTTGTTGCATGTTTTCATCAAGGTTTATGGAGAGCTAAAGCCAAAAAGCCCCTTTATACCTATACTTTTTAATAGGACGACTTAAAGCACCAAAAACGCGTGCATTTCATGTGACAGCTGAGGAATACGCGGATATTAATTCGACTGACGGCTTGGTCGCTTTTACACCGTGGCGCTCGATCATAGTTCAATCCGAGCACGTTATGACATCAAGCTAGATCCAAGCAAAACCCAGCTTTGTGCCTTTAAAATTTTTATGTGGTTTACAAATCTGTTTCTGCCCAATGTTGATTATCTTTGGCAATATTAATATTAAGAAATTATTTAAATGATTTTAGTGTAATGAAGAAATCCAGAAAAATTTTAAAAACTTTTCTGTGTTGGATAGCATAATAAATTCACGAGTTTTGATATATAACTTAATTTTTTGGTTGAAGGAATTTCTGTAAGAACTATTGCTGTAAATCGTATAAGAATACCTTTAAAATTGTGTACTATCACAACTTTATTGTTTACATTTAGAATCCGAATAAAGTGGGTGGAGATGTTGAGAACTGCTATAGAAATGTAGAAATGAATGAGATGTTACATAGATAGAATACAGATTAATTGTGGATTTCTTATCATTCAAAGCCGCAATTGAATCAGTGTAGGAGATTAAAAAATAACTTGGAGGCATTTCCCTTCCCCTGAACTTAAAGTAGGTGCGTTGACAAAAAAAAAAAAGATGAGATCACTTCTTAAAATATTCTTTAACTTTGCATTTAATGTAAACTAAGTAGAGATTAAAATCCATACAGCAATAACCATTTTGTGCCAGCATGAGCAAATAAAAAGTTTACTATTACCGTCCCAAAGAAATGTGCAGAAAACATGCTAGTGTATATAATTTATTTATAATTTTATCATCACTTAAAATCTTTAGGGTCATCTTTTTACTGCCATCAAAGTTTTGCTGTACAAAATGATGTAGATTTTACAGTGGCATAAATGCACCCTGAGGTCCCTGTGCTTAAAATTGACACAGAAAGCAGAACAGCAGCAGTGCCCCCCCTTACTGACAGTAACATGCAGTAGTGACTCAGTACAGTTTTATAGTACATAACAAAACTGGTAATAACATTGGGCACTTGCCTGGTGGATAGCCTTCTTAGATTTATGTGCCCAATGAAAAAAATGCTTGCATATGGCACCTTGACAGTATCAATTTCAGACCCAGACAAGTATCCAGAGGAAAAAGGCATATATTTAAAGATTACACTCTGGGTTAGATTAATCCGCATTCAGTCATTCATATGAAGACTGATTTGAATTTAGCTGAATTTGTTAATATTAGCTGACTGATTCAGGATTGTTGAGGCATATACTGATATTGATATTTGAGAGTTTAGTTTGACCTCCCAGATATTTTTGGGAATATTCAAGGTGGAAACTTGTTAAATAACGGGAAATAATGTTAATAATACAGAAATACAGAGATGTCTGTGAAGATTCTCATTCATCTAGGTCATGATTATCTTGAAGAGTCATTAAAACAAGACACATTCTAAAACTCTAAAACACATCAGGGAAGCCCTTAAAACCCGTGGATACCCAAAATGGGCATTTTTAAAGAACAAAAAGAGAAAGGCTACGGAGCAAGAAAGGGAAGAGAGACGCAAGAACATTGTGATTCCTTACAT
>JAQMCX010000035.1:654411-673006 GCA_029814765.1 Acanthurus leucopareius | reverse complement strand
TCTTGGATGAGAAGTGAAACGTCTTCCCAAAAATTCAACATAGTCCAGTTGCCTTGTTTTAATGACTCTTCAAGAAATACAGAGACTTTTTGCTTAGGTTGTATTGCAATGTTATATGCGATAGAAACTGATGTTTTACCATATCTCAGTCAGACATCAGGCCATATCATAATCAGGCACCTTTTGTAAACAGGACTGTGTCTTGTTCTCTGCTTTTCTCCTGGAAGTTTGACCTTCATCTGAAGTGAAACACAAGGGTAGAGATTATTCATTATAGTCTGGAAATATAGCAGCACATGAGGGAAATGCAGCCACAAGTTTCTCTGATATTTAAAGATTTAAATGCCCAGTGATGACAAACCCTAATCCTGCTGTTAAAGAAAAAGACTAAAATCTAATAAGTGAGGGTGACAATACTTTCAAATAAGGAAGTAATTGACTGTAAATGTTTTAATCTCATACCATCCAACCAACAGCCGGAGTTTATAGAGAACCTCGCTGCAGGGTGCAAAGCCAAAATTGTGTTTAGTATTCGATTAATTGTGTAGCCCTAGTTTAAACAGATTGAAATGACATGCCCAGTATTTCAGTGTTGATCAGTTGATCAGTCAATACCTGGCTCTACCTGGCTCAAGTTCTAATTTTTCTGTTAGCTCTGATAGGCAGTCATGGCCAGTCTGTCCAGCTATGCTGTGCGTATGGCCAGACTGAGTGCACAGATCTTTGGAGAGGTTGTGCGTCCAACAGACTCCAGATCTATGAAAGTGGTCCAGCTGTTCCAGGAGCCCCCCATTGCCAAGAAGAAGGAGGTGTATGATTGGTACCCACAGCACAAGATTTACTTTGCCATGACCCAGAAGCTCAGGTTCATGGGACTGTTCAGGTACTCCAGAAAATATAAAATATACTGCAAACACTGACACACACCATGTCATGTCAGTATCATTTACATTACTTTTTTACCCTTCACCTCTACTTTGTCAATTGTTTCTGTAAAGGAAAAGTACTTCTTCCCATCAGTGTTTCTTATTACAAGCCAAACAGGCAAATGATGTATTATGCCCTTTGAACTGCTGAGAGGGTTCTCATTAGAAACATCTATGCAAAAAGTGCTGAGTTTAATTTGCAGTAGCTTAACAGCAGTTTAAAAAATGAAAAAGCAGAGTAAACCAGTGAGTCAGAATGTTTTCATTTAAAAGAGAATTTTTGAGCATTAAGTTGGACTGAACTTTTAGTAAGCATGGTGAAAGTTTGTGTTATAAGAAGCTCTCTTGAAAAAACATTTCTCTTCTTTTCAGAGATGAGCATGAAGACTTTAAGGAGGAGATGCGTCGGCTGAGGAGACTAAGAGGAAAAGGAAAACCAAAAAAAGGAGAGGGAAAGAGAGCAGCCAAGAAAAAATGATCTGCCACATCGCTACTGCTTCATTGTTATACAGGACTTATGGTTGTCTGTGTTTTTTGTTTTCCTTTTTATGGAAGTATGCAGTGGTGGACTGAATACAATATCACTGTGGAGGCATGCTAATCCTGAAAGAATTTCTTTGGTCGAGTCAGCACTGTCCAGTTGCATTGTCTGAACCTTTCTGTGCTGGCAAGAAAAATATCCTCAGCCAGCACATATGAAACATTTTCATCTATGTTGGTTGTCTTGAAGTGAATTCCATCCTTTCATTGTTGAACAGTCTTCGCCAAAAAGTGATACACAGTAGAGCTGCACACAACCAATCAGATGCCAATATGTAGCTTCCAGTGGGGTACTACTCAAACAAAATAAGAAGCGGAAGGCCATGTCTTTTTAAGATTTATGGTTAGAAAACAAATTTTCTGCTGATGCAGCTGCAGCTCATGTAAACTCATGGGTAGGTGTTAGCTGGTGTGATCAAGCTGTTAATAGGATGGCTGGAAGATGAAACAAAGGAACCGACATTTTTAATGCTTTCAGAATAAAATTAATGTCTGTAATGCTTAGTGATACAAAATTCTTTCTGCCTGTGTGTGTGTGTTCTGCATTGTACTGTACAGTACAGTATAACCTGTCCTGGTTAATATGTGGGTGCAGGTGACCCTAACCTAATACGGCTGTGGCAGTAGGCATTGTTTTTATGTTTTCCTGTACATCCTATTATAATTTCCAAGACATCTCAGGTCTCAGGAATTTCTTTAAATTTAGTTCAAGGACCATTTGGACTCATAGATAAACTTACTGGAATTTGGTGGTCAAGGTTAAGGTTACTGTGACCTCACATGTATCCCATCTTTGTGAATGCCCAGAAATGCCTGGAGGGAATTTTAATACATCTGGCACACACATCAACTTGGAGCCAAGGATGATCTTATTAATATTTTATTATTTTGGCCATAATTTAAGAATTCTTATGCTACTTATTACAAATGTCACACAAATATAAAAAAAATCAAAATGAAGAAATTCACAAACTTTGATTTAAAAGAAAGTCAAAGGTCAACTTGACATCATAGTATTCAGGAAAAAAAACTATTACTGGCCAGTATTTAATGCCATAATTTTGGAACACCAAACAAGGATATTGTCATCATATTTCACATTTGGTCAAATGCTGAACTGGTGACATCAATTTTGGGTGCCCAGATTGAAGCTGTGAAGAATCATTGTTTTTACTTGTGTAAGTTCTCTGCTGCCACATCTATATTTGAAGCATTGTAGTTCAGGACAAGTTCAGTGGTTTTGCTGATATTGAGCTTTAGATGACTGTCGTTGCATAGTTTGACAAAGTTCTGCTCTCAGCTCGAATGCGAAAATGTTGCACATCTCAGCTGTGGTACTTTACAGCTTCAGGGTTCAAGGTCTTAAGAATTTTTTGGCTTGCACTAGGCTACTGCTGGCAGGTAGAGGACAAATAATAAAATGCAGAAAATACTAAGCTGTTAAGGGTCAAATTTCACATTTGCAAATGTGGCTTTAAGTCTAAATGACAAATTTGCCTGTGGATCCCATACTTCCAAAGCCTCAAAAGGTCCCACTGCATTTCAACTGACATCGTTGACATCCCAACTGACATCGTTGACATCCCAACTGACTTGACTGAAAGGTGATTTTCTCAAACTCGACAAGCTTATCCAGAGGTGTAGAAGACACTACTGTTTTCCAAGGTGAGAGCAGGCTGATCATGATCATAAACTTATTTAAGAAATGTTTGGGTTTTCATTGAAATTTGATTTTCAACGTCTGTAAAAATGAATAATTTACCAAAATTATTCTTATTTGAATCCCTTCCTGTCTTAATAAAATGGTCCACATTTAAATTATTGGAAAAATTGGCAAAACTGAAGACCGAGAATATGGTTGAAAGATCTGATGTCAGCAAAAGAGAAATGAGGTTGATTTTTCCATTGAAAAAAAACTTCCTTTCAGGGATATCCCTATCTACCCTTTCAATTCTTGGCCAGCAGTCTAAGCGAAGAAAACTTAAAATCAATGGTTTATCAATAAACTCACATTGAAGGTTCAGACTTTAATACAAAAGCAACCAAAGGGAGCTAAAGCTTTGTCACAAGCTATGCCCATAGTAGGGAATGCAGAGTTTCTACCACCCTTGTCTGATATGGCTTAAAAGAGATGGACAGGGAGTTGTCTGATAATAATAATCAAACATCTTGATGGGCATGTTTTTTAGGCCTTTTTCACAACTTTGAGACAAGTTCACCTCAACTGCAAGTGACCTATATAGATATTTGCAACTTAGACACCAAATTACAACAAATACAGACTGGGAAAATATTAGAAGAGACCCTTCAAATTTAGGAACCCATTTTGAACACCCTGTATCAAAAAGACTAACAAAAAATATATCTGTACAAAAAATTATGTTGGATATGTGAAATAATAAACTGCACATCAACCAGCAATGGAAATTGGAGTTGAATGTAGTATTGGATGTTGACTGTTGGGAAAACGAGTGTTGTGGATGTCACAACGGGCTGCAAGCGAGCTTTGGAAAAATTGAGTGGAAGATTGAAACAAAATTCTTCAGGACAATATCAAAAACTTTTGTCTCCAAAAACAATCCCAATAACAAATGCTAGAGGAATTTTGGTATGGCTAGTGACCATACTCATATTTTGGGATTACCTAAATATATTAATATTTTGGAGAACTGAAGAACTTGTTAGATGTCTTTCCCAACCACCTCTTTACCACAAAACAATGTTATCTACTGCATATTCTGCTGATGATTGGGAGAAAAAATTTCACTATTAACTGAAGCCTAACCCTCCCATGATAACTCGATATCAATAGTAAGCATGATGGAATACTTGACTGCCCAGCTACAGTAAAAAAAAAGAAAAAAAGAAAAAAAGCCTATTCTTGTAAGAGAGTGGACATCATTTTCTAACTGTCTTGGTTAGGACTCTTTAGCCTACATTTTTAGATTTAGATAGCTGTATGTGTGCTCTACCTCTATACAGTGATATTTCTATATAACAAGTGAAGCCCAATCCCAAGATGATTTTTTTTGTTGTTGATGTTATTATGATGCTAATTGTCTGTTAATTTAAATCAAAGGCAAAAAAAGTTGTTAAAAATATATATATTTTTCAATTACCAAATAAATGTCAATTAGATCTGCTACTTTATTTTTTGTTAAGCTGTTCAGATTTTCATGACTTAGATACAGTATCAACTTGTTTTAAGTTTCTGCTTTATCTCCAAACCAAGTCTCATGCACGGATAGTCACAATCATACTTTTGATAATATCTTAAGAGGCAGAATTAAATTATAGTGAAATCAAGCACTTGTTCCAGCCACAGGATTTTCCAGGATGTAATAAATCTTTCCAAGGTCCCCAGTTAACTTGTTTGTTGATTTGAGTGCTGTTATGTAACTTTCCTAATTTAACATCAGAAGTCAAACATAAGTGAAGTTCACCATGACATCACTCCATCACCACTGCTCAAAGTTGTTACTATTGCTATTGGTTGTGGATTAGATAGATGTTCATAGATTAATAGGGCGATACTTGAAGATTGTGGACTTGCTGAGGTCAAGTCATTGGGTTAAGACTGGTTACCTAGACTTTGAGCATGGGGTAAAAAAAACAAAAACAAAAACAGACAATACGTGTGGATAAAGTTAATGCATTTTTATGTAAAAAAAAAAAAAAAAAGACACTCAAGGATAGTTGTCTGAAATCTGTATATAATAGTCAGATCTTTGCACGTTTGCCGTTGGTATCTCAGTATTGGTGAGTTCCATGACATTTAACTGCATTGTGGGTTTTGACTTTTGACCCTGAGTTGCTGTATTTTGCAGGCAAACATTTGAATAAACATAAAAACGGTTAAAAAGTGAATACACAAACATATACAAATAAACATTCTTTGAATTTGATAATTTCTATTATTTTTGTTTATGTAATGCCGATATGGTAAGTAATCAAAAATAAATTGATAACAAATCATAAAACCACCAACTAACTGACACACTGACATGATATCAGTACCGTTATTTTGAGAAAGGAAAAACTTGCTGCTTTCTTGATTTATAGGGGAAAAAATGTAACTGATTTTATTGTAGACAAAAGAAAGTTGGTGGGGGGGTGCGTACCTGCTGCAAAGAGAGAGGGCAGTGGATAGGGAGGAGTAGGTGGGGGCTAAACACTAAACTGTTAATAAGATGAGCTGTTCACATTTTGAACTGTTTTTTTCAAAGCACCACTCGCTTAATGAAATATTTTAGAACAAAGCACTATTGAGTCTGTCGTTAGCTACTTTGAGTACCTTACCATGACTTAGAAGGGAGAATTCTTCAAAACTTTCCTATTTAACCATGTAATAATAATAATAATAATAATAATAATAATAATAATAATAATAATAATAAGGAGAAGAAGAAAAAGAGGAAGAAGAAAAGAATATGTTAAGTTAGTCAGAGGTCGTTCTGTGCCACCCATCCATTACAGAGGCTTGGGAGCTCTGTCCTGCGTCTCTGTCTCCCCCTCCTGTCCTCAGCAACAGTCTGCGTTTTCCTCTATTATTTTCCACTCTGTTTCTCGCAGTTTAAAATGGCGGCGTTGAGCAGCGCCGAGTCCCCACCGCCCGTCTTTAACGGTGACACCGCTGAGCGGGAGCCGGGTAGGGAGAGGGGCCTGGAGGAGCTGGGTGCTGGGTTGGACTCCTCATGTACGTCGGGGATCCCCGGAGGTCCGCAAGATGAGGAGGTAAGCGCTACGGCGGCGGGGTAGCGGGTCTAAGCTGGGAAGGGGACACGGGCTCCGAGCTGAGGTAATTGGATATAAATCTTCAGGAAACACCGGCTGTAACATGGATCGTGGGGGATGCAGTGCAGGGGGCAAGACGATGCACTAAACGTTAACGGCTAGTTTGAGCCCTGGGCTTTCTCTACCCTCGAATTCCAATGAACAGAAAAAATTGTCAGACTATGACAACAAAGAGGGGAAGGTTTTATTCGGCGGAGCCTATGTTTATTTCGGGCCTGCTTTATTCCAATCGCTCCTGGCTTCGTTTTCCAGGCTCACTGCAGCTGCAGCCTGGTGCGCCAGCAGAGCACACACTCACCGCTGTTGACGCAACAAAGACACGCAATTACACTGCTTTCTAATGCATTGTAGTGGATTGTAATGTGCTCGAAGTTTCATTTTAACCAATCAACCAAGATTCTTTACCTCAGAGGGGTGATGGTGATGATGGAGGTGGAGGCTAACTCAAGTCGTGCTTGTGTGTTTTTTTTTGTTTGTTTTTTCTTTTTTTTTTTAGGTGTAATGTAGCCGCACAGGCTACTCTCATTTAAGTTACAGGCTTTACAATAAACGCCCCCATGTCCATAGACACAGCCTGTGTCTTCATTTAATTCACAGTGACCATGTAGCTTAGCCTGGAAATTTGTCTTCAGTCTGCAGGTCAGAGGCCTCACTGCTGGCCCATGACAGCAGGCTTCATCACAGTAGCATGACATTTATGTTTAAGATAAATTTTTCAAGATTTGTGATCTAAACTGTTAGTACCAATACCAGGTGGCCGAATCCCCACATCAAAACAGAAGGGAGTGTGTTATCTTTCATACATAAATTGACAAGTGTCTCAGTTTGTGACCTTTCCTTTCAGACTGATGTGGCCCCTGAAACCTTATCAAATAAGCAATTATGACCTTTCTTTTAATCATGACGGTTGCAAATTACATAGTTTAACGGTCTAATTTCAGGAGCATAAGAAGCTTCAGTGGAATAATATAGAAATTCTGAAAAACATTCAAATGCATATTGCACATTTAAAAGGCACTCCTGTGTCGTAAACATTCTACTCTCATGAAGTTGGGGTACTGGTAAGAGACAGATTTACTAAATGGAACAAAATGTGCTGCAGGTTTTGAGATGCTCTTTTAGAAACTTGGATTCTACATTTTCAATAATTATGTCAATCCCACTTATTCCCCAGACCTGAATGTTGCCATTTTTTCAAGCTCCACAACCCCAGTTTATAACACTGTCTTCTCTCACGACTTTGTAGCTTCCATTCCCAACCTGTGATACCCCTGATGACATCAGTGTGGCATTATTTTCTCAGACTTGACAGAGCTTCTCCAGAGCTAGAGAACACTAAAAAACTACTGGCTTTACCAGCTGAGGAGTGCAAAATTTTGAGTTACCACTTTTTCACTTCGATTTATATTCATTTATTAATTTAGAAAATAAATATGATCATGTAAGTTTTATAACTTCATTGTGGCCATGTCTGAAACATCTGACATCTTAAAATTTTATAATTTTATGGTTTTTTTTCAGAGGGCTCAGTTGGAGCTTGCATTATTTTTTATCCCTATTATTAAACATTAAACTTCAATCATTGAATGAAGTCATAAGTTATTACGGCCCAAAGGAAATTTAAACTTTGCATGTTGTTTTCTTGCAATATACTGGTACTGATAATGAAATAATTACAAAATGAAGTATTGATACTGTGTTAAAGGTGCAATCTACAGCTGTTTTTAGGCCTAAATTTTTGGTGTTAGGAGTAGTAATTAATACATCTTTTATATGTACATTAAATCCGTATTTATGCATCAGTAATGTTTATTAGAGCCCAAAAAACCAAAGGAGCACATTGTGCATCAAGACCAAAAAAGGAAAATTATTTCTACAGAAAGTTACATATGATATTATCCTATAAATAATACAGTGTTTTTAAAACAGTCATGTTTGCTTTTCAAATATGTAAAACTTTGAATAATATCTGTGGAGCCACCCTAATTTATACCTATGTGAGGAATGGTTCAAACTCATTTAGAAAAGTAAGTGATATAAAATATTTAATGTTTGGCATGTCTACATTGCTTTGTTTTAGTGCCCTTTGCTGTCGCCACAGTAAAGAGAAAAAAAGTATGTTTGTTCTGTTTCCAGCATGACATATGTCCACATATGAGGCAGCACTATGCTGAATGGTTAGCACTGTGGTCTTGCAGGAAGAAAGTCCTAGGTTCGATTCCCAGCTATAACAGGGCTTTTTGTGTTGAGTTTGCATGTGCTCTCTATGTCTGTGGGGGCTTTTTCTTCAGACGCTCCAATGGTGCCCCAGGCCACCTTTCCCCAAGGGGATTAATACATTTGTTGTTATTATTATTATTATTATTATTATTATTATTTATTAGCCTACATTACAAATAATTCACTTTAGTTAGTGTTGTCTGTGGTCTTCTAATATAAAAAAATAGCATATTTCTCTATAAGAAGAGACGCTTCTTACAAATTAACAGCAATTAAATTGCTTAAATCTTTCACTAGAGTAATAAAGAGTATCACATTTTGATGATATTAAGCTAATCAACAGAGCATTTTTGCTATTTATAACTGAATGGTAACGTAACTTTGACCTAAAAAAAAAATTAACATCATGAAGAAATCAACATTATGAAATGTTGACTTAAAATAATTTTCGTGATTAGTAAAGGGTTCATTTAAAAACAAATGGATTGGTTGTGTTAGAAAAATAAACTTTTACACAAATCTTGATCTATTCTGTAACTGTGCCCATAATCCAGAGACATAAACTAACCTAATTATTAATTGATCTGTTAATACAGTTAATTAGATCCTACATTTTGTGACATATTTTATAAAGGAGTTTATCTAAAGACAGGTTATATCACACAATTTTAATAAATAAAACCAGAGCCTCAAACAACAGTGATCTCCCAAGCAAGTATGTGGACATTGTTATGAAAAACATAAAGAAAATTTAATCTGAAAGAGTAAATGGACAGTTACCACAATCAGAATCTAAATATTAGATGAATATGTCTCAGAGATTTTAAGAAAATAACTATCAAATAAATGAGTGAATATAATAAGAAGGAAAACAGAACAAAACTGTCCAAAAATTTTTGTAAAACTTTACAGTAAAGGGGAAGCACTAATGCTTGTTGACCAACTGTCTGTTTAACCTCTAGTTTTGATTCAGCAGTAATTCCAATGTAACTGATGCAAAAATCTTCAAATCTGAAGACAATGACAATAAAAGCAGAAAACTAAATTTAGACTTAATGTAAGCAAACTTCATACCAAATTATGACTTTATACCCTCGATAACTCATTCAAATTAAAGCTGATCTATTAAAAAAAGTAGTTATTAAATTTGCTCTTGTTTAGACTGGAGCTTACAAGAATTGGTACTTAAATGGAAAGTTACAAAATTTATATAGACTAAAATGAGGGTAGTAACTAAACTATCTTACTCACAGTTCACCCAGCAATTTTAGATTCTATTCTTTTATCACTGAAGTATGCTGTGATAACCCAGTAGTTGTGATTGCAACTTGACAGACGTCTAGTAGTACCCTGTCAAAAGGATGTCCTTTGCTTGCTCAAGCATGTCCATCCCCAGTGCCCTGTTGCTTTTATACAAAGTGTGTGTTTTTTTTGTTTTTTTTTTAAAACAACAGTTTCTCATAAATGTATCCACAATTAGAATGATATGCCTCAGTCAATAGTTTTCTACTATGGTAAAGAGGGAGCAGTTTCCTTGGAGAGAGTGTGACTTTTCCATGCTCCCGTTCGCAGCTAGAGAAGGGTCTAGCTGCAGCCTCACGGACAGTGAAAACCACGCTTACAACAATCACGCCAACTACAAACCACGCCCTCTAACCTTGACCCTAACCCTCAGCTACTGTTGCGTTGTTGGGGCCTGAGCATTGTTTGTAGGGGATGTGGTTTGCACTGTCCACAAGGCTGCAGCTAGACCCTGTTGCGCAGTTAAAAGGATTAAGCTTGATCGACGGTATAGGTGAAGTGCTCTTGGAGCACACCAGGAAATAGAATATTTGCACAGTTTGGTTGACATTCATATTTACTTTTTTGAGCACTTCTAGATCCGATCATCACTCAAGTGTACATCATACAAAAGAGACGTTTAAGTCAAACACAATGGTCAGCCATCATTTTGACATTTAAGGTGGATCGATTGATTTATGATGTCAACTCTGAGTAACACGAAGTAACAGGAGAGAAAACACTGCACCTTAAAATTTCCATAAGCTGTCAAATAGCAGCCCTACACTATGATAGTGGCATAATGAATTTTCTCCAGTCTATTTAGCTACTGTAGTAAAAATGAAAAGGCGGCAAAGCGTCCTTCCTTTTTTTTTCTTTTAAAAGGTTAAAAGGTAAACGCTTATGATGATGCGTGCCATTACTCGGTGGCTACAGGTACAGGCCCATCTTGGGTAGTAGACTTGGTACTGACCAGAGGATTGGATAATGGCAAGACTCATGGACGTGATTTGCTTTTTACTAATGCTAGCTAACTAACTAGCATGAAGGACAATAACCATTTCTTTTGTTAAATGAGCTTAATGAACTGTTTGGCAGCATTAATATTCACCTGTTTTGAGTAGACCAGCCTTTCACACAGTGTTCATAGTTTTACTGAATTTGTGCAACATCACTGTCCATAGATTTATGAAAACTAAGGTGTTACAATGCAAAATGTGGTGAAATGCAATTTTGGACCCTTAAGTGCTGGCCTGCTACTATTAAGTGGAGTGGCCAGGGCAGTGTCTGATCAAACCCATCTCATGTTTTCTAATCCTTCAGTGTGAGTTAAATTCTAATTTTTGTATTACAATATCTCAGAATTTTACCTTAAATTGTTAAATGTTTGTCTCCCAGAAAAAAGACTTTCAGTTACTCTGTTTAGACTGTCTGGCAGTAAATGTGACAGTAGATTAGCATACTGGCTATCTCAGCTACCCGTCTTATGACCTCTCATGACACTGCATGTCACATTGGTGAATCAGTCTCCCATGTCTCTTGTGCCTTCTACCTGTTCACTAATGTACATCCAAAGGTCATGAATGATGATGACAAGAAGGCTCTGTTCAATCTAGGTCCAACATATGATCTGCCATGTCACATACCAAGTCCAATGTGAAAGAGTAACTATTTCTTAAGGCAAAACTATGGTGTTTTCTGATGATAGTGCTATAGATTATAGAAAGTGCCTTGTCACACCCTGCAAGGGGGACTGTGTAAGGAAAATTTTCAATCTGTGGGCTGCAAACTCTGCTGGTTGTTCATTCAGCAAAAAATATAAATGTGTTGACATTGTTTGGTGTGTTTTGCCACAGATCTGGAATATCAAACAGATGATAAAGTTGACTCAAGAACACTTAGAGGCTCTTCTGGACAAGTTTGGAGGAGAACACAATCCTCCTTCCATATATCTGGAGGTAAGATAGGTTAGGCTGTAATGAATATAGTTACCGAAAAATAAATCTTGTGAAATCACTTCAGGCATCAAAGTCTGTGTACTCTGGTGTGTCATCTCTGTCAGGCCTATGAGGAGTACACGAGTAAACTGGATGCCCTGCAGCAGAGGGAGCAGCAGCTGCTGGAAGCCATGGGCAATGGTACAGACTTCTCTTGCTCTCCTTCTCCTATGCCAGCTCTTCTGGAAGTCAAGATGGGAGGTTGTGGGGTTGGAGTGGGGGCTCAGCCGTTTCCCTCAGCCCCCAATACCTTGGCTGTTCTGCAGACCCCCACCGATGCAAGTCGAACCAACCCTCGCTCCCCTCAGAAGCCCATCGTCAGGGTCTTCCTGCCCAACAAACAGAGAACAGTGGTAAGTCTGATGCTCTCTCTGAGTATAAACAACGGACATGATTTTAATGTTTTGGAGATGGTTGCCAAATTTTAAGAATCAAATTCACATTTATTATAACTTGCAATGTATTTTATTAAGCTACTGCCACTAAAACAAATAAATTGCCATGTTTGTTTGAAAATAGAGAGGCTACAGAAAAAAAATGACAGAAGTGTTGGAAGTGGTTTATTTGAATTTTAGAGAGCTTATGTCTTAATGTAACATGGCTGTCCTCTGTTCTATGAGCCTTTGAAGCTCAGTGCAGTCTCATTCAGCATGTCATCATACTTTATGAAAAATAACCTGTAACGAGATTTTTTTTAACGTAGTTTTAGATGAATTTGCATTTTTTTAAAAATTAAGTTAAAACCTTTGTGATTTCAACTTAGGTTAAAGTTGGAAATAAAAGTTTACTTTGTGAGCACATACATCCACAATTTGACTGCTTCTATGTCATTGTTATATGGTTACACCACTGGATACACCAATTTTTTAATTGTAAACTCAACTGTCTAAAAAAACTCAATTACAGTGGTTATTCCACTCTGCCCTGCTGTTATTAAAGACATATCTGAAGTAACCACTTACTCTGTGTTGACTGTATGTTAGTGATTAATTTTGGTTATTGACTGCTTTTGAAAAGAACAGAACTACAGAAGGCAGATTATGGCACAGAGACAAGACAGGTCTGTTATGCCTGATGCCACTTAAAACCTATTCAGTTATACGCATGACGTGGCATCACAACAGAGATGATGAGTGCAAAGTTATGGTGTACAGTCCATGGAGTCACAATAGCTACAATAGCTACTTTTTTCAAACATGTGCCAGGTTGAAACAAACCACTATATCCCTTGAAGGCTGTTGTAAAATATCAGAAAGTAAACATATTTTATGGAGTCATTGCTAACCAAAGTAAAACAGTTTCATATTGAACACAGTTCAAATGTGATATTTGGTCAGTTTAAATCTTTAAAAATCATTGCGGTCCCAGTCAGACTGAGCAAAAGGGAAGTATGAAGTTTAGTGTCAGTGGGACACTGAGTTCAGCTCAGGGGTCTTGGAGCTGAGCAGCCTGAGCTGCACAGGTTGACATAAGTTTAATTGTTTATTTGCAAGATTGTTTTTTTTGTACTTAAGCTTTCTGCATATTACTGACCAGGGAATGATGATGGATGGAAATGAACAAATATTGGTGTTTCCTTCACATTTATTAGCTCCAAAGTGCAGGTAAAAGCCCTGCTACCAGCACACCTGAAACCATGTTTATCAAGACAAATGGCCAGAGTTTTGTCACTCCAGCTCTGCAGTTGAAAGTTTCAACATCCAAACAGTATGGTTGTGTCAGCTCATTTCCTTTCTGATGTCAGCCTACTCTACCATGGTGGTTAAGTGATTGTTGTCATGCTGTGTTCAGGTCCCTGCCCGCTGTGGGATGACTGTGAGAGACTCGCTAAAGAAAGCTCTGATGATGCGAGGCCTCATTCCAGAGTGCTGTGCAGTGTACAGGATACAAGATGGGTAAGTCTGTCACCAGCATTCTGTGCTGCAGCGGAGGACCTGAACACACTGCAAAGCAGACTTACTAATAATCCATGCACATAGGGATTAAAGAATACTAGAATATAATACTCAAGTAAAAGTGCTGTTACTTTGAGTAAATTAAATTAAAGTTGGCATATATATCCACTAACGCTATATTGTCATTTTTTTAGTCAATTGCACCCCTGACTCCCTTACCCCTAACGTCCACTTGTTTCTTCTCCCGCATTGCTGAGAAAGACTTAGTTAGTGCTTTTATCTTATCAGTCTGTTAATGAGTCTATTCAGAGATGTATAGTGTGAAATAGGCCTAAATGTCATGTGCTACATAAAAATTGGTCTCTGCTTTAAATAGAAATGACTGCTGTAGTACCTGTGTGATACAGCTTTGCTCTGTGAGTGTGAGACACACTCTGCTGCTTGTTTGTGTGAGGTTTAGAGTTTGTGGTCATGTGCCTGCTTGTGGAAGAAGTGAATTAATAGCATGTTGCTATTCAACATGGTTGTTGTAGTTTATCATGCAACAGTGAGACAGTGCCTAGATGCAGGTGACAGATGTGTTAAAATGCAGCTTAGTGACAATGAGGAGCTGTACACAAGACATAACATGGAAAAACATAATCTTTTTGTCTGTGTTATGTCTTGTGTACAGCTCCTCACTCTCTCTCTTTTTGGAGTAAAGTACTTTTAAATAGCATTAAATTATTACTCTGCAAACCACTGTATTTAGAGCAAGCTGTACTTGTCAGATCTATTTTTTATTCAAGAGCTGTAACCAGATCACACTTCCTGTTTCTGTAAAGATTAAGTGCTGTTGTACCATGGCTGAAGGAAGAGGTCACTGTAGAGACATTACATATCCATCATTTGTTGAGGTGCTTGACAGAACCCCTGTGACATATTTCAAAATGAAAAGCATCTACAGGCTCTTGTCACTCTACTACTAATAAGATTACCGTTACTGATCTTTTCAGCTCTCAATTGTATAAAAAATGGCACCAGGGCATCAGTGCAGACATATAGACCGAACTTTTGTCTCTACTTGCATTTGAAGGAGAACTGACTGAATTTTTGGACTTGAATGAAATAACTTTTTGGTTTTCAATCCTAGGCCATTGTCTACTGTTTAATAATCAAGAGTAAACTAATTTATTACCGGGGACTGTGGTAGCCTATTGTATTTATTGGCTTTCTTCAGTATTGTTTTTGTTTGGTGTACAATTGGATTTTATGTGGATGTTGCTTTGTCCACTATTTATGCAAGTGTATTCATATGTGGGGTTTATGAAGCTATGTCTAAGTGTAAATTATTTACTGTAACTTAGCACATTGTTGCCTGTGTACCTCTATCCATACACTTGATTAATTTTTTGAAATGATAATGACATGTACAGCCTATTTGATAACATGTCATTTTCCAATACAGCTCATTAAAAAGAGAGAAAATATGAAAAGAGTAATGGACCTTGCAGTCATAACAAGGCCATGCGGAGCAGGTGAATATGTTGTTCTGCAATGACAGTGGATTGCAGTAAAATGTGTGAATAGTCAGGCTGCATTATGCTCAGCAGTTACTCATAAAAATCCATATGTACCACTTTTTGCATCAGCATTTATTTGATCCCCTCTCATGACTTATTTAAAAAGAAAATGTGTCTCTTTTAAAGCTTGTTTGCCTGTTCTCCCATTCTTCTCCCAAAACAGTAGCAAAGGAAACCAGGCACAAATACCATTAGTTGAGTTTTCATTATAACAATATTATGGCTGGTGTGTTAACTGTGTGCTAATTAAATCAAATAACACAAAGCTGTAAATACATTTTCTAAGTTACTAAATGACCTGTTATAGACAATGTTTCAGTTTAAAGGCTATTCTATAAAAGTCCAGGGTGGTTGTTGCTCTACATAAAACACACCACATCTACAAAGTTAAACTATAAATAATGAGGGCAAAACAATATCACTGATCTTTTTAAAGGGAATGCTGCCTGGTCTAGCTCAGCTACAAACATACACACACCAAATCTGTTAGCATGTAAGCAGGTCATTCATTACCAAGCCTGATTATAACAGGTATCCTATGGAGATTGGTCATTGACAACACTGCTAAGTAAAGAGTCAATTGTCATACCATCATTATCTTCACTTCTCCTGTAGCTGGTCCTCATGTGATTTTTGACAGTGATGTGTGTGGATTAATTAACATTATAGTAGATTGGGCTCTGAGTTTTTGTGTGTGTGTGCGTGTGTATGCAAATATGTAGATATGTTGCAGCCATGCTGGGCTATGTGAAATTATTAATGTTCACCTTGGTGCTTAAACATTAGCTGATAATGTTTAAGAATGAATGCCAAAGCCTCTTGAGCAATTTAGGCCCACCTGATTTTTCTGTGCCCAGCCACACTGTGATTTCTTTTTTTGGTCTGATCCTAATGTATGTTACTCTCTGGGACACTTAAAAAACTTCCTTCATGAAGAAGTTATATTTTTCCACTTTGTGTTTAAAATTATTTATCAATTCATTGTTTTTATGATATGTGGTGTTTGGAGTAGCTGTAGCCTCTTTAAAAATGTCAGGGAAAATGACCTTTTGTGACTTTATCCTTTCAATACAAAAAAACAAAACAAAAAAAACAGCACATTGTTATTTCTGTAAATTAAAAAAATCAATTGTTACCAAATCATTTATTGCTAAAACAGGTAGGATATGGAGAAAATGTGAATAGTTTCACATGCTGATTTTAGTGGAGCTCGTAAAATTATTATTATTAAGGAGCATCAGTGCTACCAGTGGAAATAAATAATTTGGAGGCCTGTGTCTAGTCATTTACTGACACTATCAGTGTACCATAATAGAATCTTTCATCTCAATATAAACTATATCTGTTTGTACTGATAAATGAAACTTTGACATTGCTCCTGAGGATAAGCCGGGAACCACCATGGTTATGTTTGCAAAATTTTTGCTATAATTGTTAAACTGACAGCAGTATGAGGTGTACATGGTTATCATAAATCTCCACTTCCTGTCTTAGAGAGAAGAAACCAATTGGCTGGGATACAGACATCTCTTGGTTGACAGGCGAGGAGTTACATGTAGAAGTGTTGGAGAATGTGCCGCTCACCACACACAACTTTGTAAGTAATATTAGACAAACTCTCATGTCATCTCATTTTATTTTTATTTGCTTCACTCATTGTAATGCACAACTCTAAGATTTAAAAAAAAAAGAATAAATAGGTAATTTAATAAGTGATCAGTCATTGTGCACAATCAAAAATTAAAAACATGCAAGGAAAAAAAAAATAGCATTTTTCCTGCCTGCACCTTATTTAAAATATCAAAAAATAGTCTATTTCATTCACTTAACAACTAATAATTACACTTTCCTAACAGTAAAAATAAAAAATAAAAATTAAGAGCCATACACAAGAGTTCACCAACAAGTAAGGATTTACATTACCAAAACACTTTATATAGTCCAGTTTTTCTTCTAAGCTATTTTAATCTGTACTGTTTATATTTTGTCAAAGTGAAAGATATTTAACAACCCTTTAATCCAGTCTGTTAAGGATTCCACAGTTTGATGCCTGCCACCGAAATACACATTTGATTTTAAGTGTTGCATTTAAAGTGTTAAACTGTGCATGTTGGTGGTTTAAGTAAAATTTGCCGTCATGGGTCTGGTCCTTCTGATCTAATAACACAAAACTAATTTTGTTAAATTATCTGATAATACTAATACTAATATTTTTTTTGCACTTTACATAGCTAGTTATGTCTGTGACTCAGCTAGATCTTGTACTGTTATTTATCCTGTCTATATTACAATTCCATGTCAGTTTTTCATCCATTATTACACCCAAAAACTTAAATTTAAACACTCCGTCAGCCCTTCGGTATAAACTCCCTACATAGACAGCAACAATTTTTAGTTTTTGATTCAAACTTAGTTTTGTTCGAATATCAGAGTGACTTAATTTCATCAATCTTAAATTTCAGCCATTTAATCTACAGTGTCTCCTGATTAAGCTTGTAATTCATACCTGAGCTAAAAAAACTGATCATCGACAATACACAAAGTGTTATGTCAAAGACGCTACATAGGTCATTAAGAAATACAACCAAAAAAAGCTTAGGCCGCAAGCTGTGCCTTGTGGGACTTCACATTTACCCTTCATATACTCAGATGTATTTCCAGCAAAAATTACAGTGTTTTTGGCTATTATCTTAATAGCTGTTCATCCAGTTCAGTTACAGTGTGCTTTTAACACACCATATGTTTGTAATTTAGAAATGTAGATGGAATGATCCATAGTGTCCAATGCTTTCTGCAAAAATACCCCAATGTGTGTTTTGTTTTTTGTTTTTTTTTACCTTTATAAGCTGTTTTAAGTTCCACAAGAATTTTCATCTATGTCAAAAGCTGTAGAATCAGTTGTCCAAATCCACACTGACTTTGGCCTAAGTTTTTTTCTGTTTAGTAAAAATAGCCAATTACTGTAAAAACACCTTCTTTAGGTAATAAGAACATGATAAAAGCAAGGAAACTGGTTTGTAGCTAGTAAAACTGTGTATGTCACCCATTTTGTAAAGTGGAATAACCTTTGTTATTCATTTGTAAAAATACCTAAAATATAGCATAAAGATTTCAATAGCCCCTTTCATCATAAACATATATTGTCACTATCATTGTCTGCATCATTTGATCAGCTGTTGTTCTTGATTGAAATTTTTGATTGAAATTTTCAGCATATTGTTTATATACCTTGTATTGCATTTCAGTTGGTAAGACCTTTTGTTATCCAAGGCTTATTTTTAATAACTAAATGTTTGACCCCTAGTGTTATGTATAGATGTTACATTTATGCTTCTTATCTTTTCCATTTAAATTTCCAGTCATTCACTCCATGAAATTAT
>JAQMCX010000035.1:627125-642174 GCA_029814765.1 Acanthurus leucopareius | reverse complement strand
TGCTGCTGCCTATCTTGGCCAGGACACTCTTGTAAAAGAGATTTTTAATCTCAATGAGTTTCTTTTCCTGGTTAAATGAAGGTTAAATAAAAAAAATTAAAAAAAATCTTGCTATTAAAAAAGCAGTGCTGAAAATCTAACTGCCAAGATAAAGAACTCCAACATGATCAAGAGCTTAGAAATCGAAGAAGAGGATCTTTCCTTGACCTCATGTCTCTCAGATATTTTCCTCCACGAGGATCTAACAGTGAAGATTGGTGATTTTGGTCTGGCTACAGTCAAGTCCCGCTGGAGTGGCTCTCACCAGTTTGAACAGCTGTCTGGCTCTATACTCTGGATGGTCAGTTTTCATCCCCTACCACTGAATCTTGAAAAAGTTTTCTTATAACCAGTTTCACACTGTTTTAAGGTGTAAATAATCAGAATTTGAATTAAACAAACAAATATTTTGCCTTTTTTAAACCAGTATAAAATAGTTGTGCTAGTGTGCAGTTGTCCATGACAGTGTAACCTGTTTTCTTCCAGGCACCAGAGGTGATCCGGCTGCAGGACAAGAATCCCTACAGTTTCCAGTCCGACGTCTACGCATTTGGCATTGTGCTGTATGAGCTCATGTCTGGAGCACTACCCTATTCCAACATCAACAACAGAGACCAGGTTAGAGGACTCAGAATTTCATGCCACACCTGACTCTCATGTTTTAGATAAACATAGCTTACGCCAAAGCATTTCCACAGTGTGTGTACAATGGGTTTTTTTTTCAGTCAAAATATAGCTCAGTAGGTCCCTGGTTAGGCATTTACCAAAACCCCTTCACACATGGTTAACAATGTGGTGAGATGTGAAAACCAAAATAGCCCAGTGAGCAGCAAAAATATGAACCTCCCATGTGGGTCATACCATTCTATTTGCATGTGTTACCAAAAAAACAGCTGCATGCACGAGCAAATTCAGTGATTCAGTGGTATAGAAGTGCATTTTCCCACCTCGGTAAAACTTCTTTTTGAATACAAACTTTGAGTGAAAAAGTCCTATTGACTTTTTGTAAAGGGAACCAGGGTTTTTATATCTTCTGGGTTCGCCCACAAAAATATGTCATGCCAGCTGCACTCTGTGATTATAATAATATGATAAAGTCTGTCTCTATGAGACTATTAAACTTCAGGCTACACAGGCTTAACCAGAGTAAACAGATAGCAAATCCCTGTACACATTCTAAATACATAAGTTCAAGAGAGGGGAATCCACAGGGCTCCTTAGCTTTAGGCTACTGGTGGACTATATTTCTAGTTAACAGCATTAGCCTCCAGTTCCTCCAGGATTATTGTAATTTCAGTTACCGTCATTTTCTTTTATGAAATACCTCTTTTCCTATTTTTATTTTTTCCCCTATCTCCCTGTTTTCATGTTATACTTAAAGAACTACATGTTTTTTGACTGCAGATAACCTATACCAGAGCATTAAATTTATTTATGGTGTCACCTGAATGAAAGATGATGCAACTTGTTCAGTAAAAATAGAAGTGGGTGTAAAAAAAAAAAAGGAAAATCACATAAGAATCATATTTCCTATGATTCAAAATCAATCCACTGAAATTGATTATTCTGTGTGTTAGTTAATAATGTGATGTTGGAACTATATTCTTCATTGTAAGGACAATTCAACACTCATACGGTCTACAGCACGCACGCAAAGTATCTTTCAACTCTTAAACATTTTCATCTCAAAAAAAGGAGGAGTTGCAAGCTGTTTTTGATTTCATGACTAAATATTTACAATTGAAAAACAATCGTAATGCATATCATTATTTTTTAATGTCAACAGAGTAGAGCAGGGATCAACTTAAAAAACATGACCGAGCAGCATACTCTGCATTAAACTACTTTACTAACTCTGTGGTGGAGAATTCCACTCCGTGCTTAGTCCGTTTTCACCTTAAAAACTCTGCACCCACTCAGCATTTTCCACAAGGATTGACTGAACATAACTTAAATAACAACACAGTGGAGCCTCATACTGGAAGGAGTCCTTAAGTTGCTGTAACATTAATTAAGTAATCAACTCTGTTAACTTTTCAAACTGCCAGTTATGTTTCATATTGTATTTCAGTGTACTAAGAACAGCGTTGAAAGGTTTGGCACGCACTATGCTGAAGCAGCAGACAGACAAAGGTGCCTCCATTTCTATTTATTGAATTGATAATCAGTTTTGAAATGAGAATCATTGCAAATCAAACCATGACTGCAAAAAAAAACCAAATCTAATCAAACTGCAGGATTTCCAAAGAATTGCAGACTCAATAATCATCTTCAGCTAATTCTGTTCACAATTTTTTTTAATCCTGATAAATTAATTTCTGGAGTGGTTGTTTCACTTAACTGTAGGTTATTATTCTTTGCCTGTTCTGAGTGATCTGATCATAAGTGTACAGTTCTAAGTAGGTTTTTTCCCAACTGGCATTAACATGCGTCTCCACAAGCACCTCCAGTGACCACTTGTGATCACATCTTACTCCCCTGCTCTATATGCAAATGAACATGTACTTTATTTCCGCTTGTAAAGACCAAATACATTGTTATTTTACCTGCAGGAGGCAGCAATGCACTTAACTGCACATAGTTGACTGGAAAAACAAATAAAAAGAAAGCTCTTCCCATCTGCTTAAAATAAAAGAAGTAAAACCTAGAGGGTAAATAAAAAAACAGACCAGCAAACCGAGTAGACCAAGATGTTGAGGGTACTCGTATTAAATCTTTATGGGCTCTTCAAAATTCTCAGACACTGTGAACAAAGGTAGCTCACATGATTTAAGAAACAACTTTTATTTAACACGGTTGCCCTGAATGTGGTTTGGAATGTGCATCCTCAATGCATCTTGGGTGTGTTCCCACCTGTACTTAACCCTGTCCACTTGGGATCAGGTCACTCAGGAGAAATGTTAATACCAGGTGGGAACGGGGCAAAGGCAATGTCTACTTCATCTGACAACCAAATCAAAGTATTTAGTAAATAGAGTTATAGGAGTTTTAACTTAAAATTATTCTGGTTCTGTAATCAAATGTCTTTGCAGGAGAGCTGTAGCTGACCTGGTATATTTGCATACCAGGTGTACCAGGCCGTAGTGCAGTTGCCTGGGTCTCATTTCAACCTTAGCCGTTGCCTAAATGCCATCAGCTCTTCCCTGCCTTTCTTATTTCTCATCAGCTGCTTCATATCACTGTTAAGCAGAAACTCCCCAAAAATAACCTTAAAAAAAAGTGTGCTTGTTATGTAAACATTAGAAAACAATAGACAAATAATATGATCTTTTTTTACTTTTTAAGATTTTTATTCATCCATTTGATAAAATCTTAGTATTACAATGAAATTAAATAATTCAAATTATAATTTGAATTTTGTACATTTTTTTCCTACATTTTACTTAAAATTAACCCAAACACAAATACAACGCAAAGGCTACAGGTATTTAGTAGCACAGTGCTGTCACATTTTTTAACATTAACATTTGAGCTCTAATAAAAGCTGGAGCTTCACAAAATGTTAAGTCCATTTATCCTAGCAACCAAGCACTATAATGTCCCATCTCTTTCCACAGATCATATTTATGGTGGGTCGAGGTTACCTGTCTCCTGACCTCAGCAAGGTGCGCAGCAACTGTCCGAAGGCTATGAAGAGACTGATGGCTGACTGCCTGAAGAAGAAGAGAGAGGAGCGACCACTCTTCCCTCAGGTAAGACAAATAAGTGCAGATGATTTTAGATTTCTTTTGGAAGTGACAGATGCATATGATTTATACATGAAAGACAGCAAAGCACCTTCAGAATTGATATTGAAAATGTTTCTTCTTAAATCAACTGCAAAGAGAAAATAGATACAGAATGTATTTTTAAGAGAAAAAAAAGATACAAAATTTATTTTTAAACAGCCTTTTATTAGAGACAGAGATGTTCATAATTGCCACTAGGTAGTGGGGGACACGTCCCTCCTAATGCACACAAAAGAGGAAAATTTTACCCTCCCATACTCTAATCTTCCTTACTTTGCCGTTCGTTAATTTAACATTATGATGCATCCACAGATATTTTGCATGAAAAGCCTTTTAGAAGCTTCAAGTACTAAGTCCTCCCATACGATTTACAGTTAAGTGAAAAACCTGGTAATTTATTCAGTCAGTCATGGTTGGAGATAATCAGAAGTGTTTTTTAGCGGTTGAATATCTTTGCTTTTTATTTGCTTCCTGTCAATTTTTACATGTTCATTCAGAGTATTGAAGGGGAAATTGATTAGCATTGCCACTAGAAAAACGCAGTGCACAACAATGTTGGGTTTTTGTTAGGTTGTTTTTGTTGTGAATGGGGACCTCACTGATTCTGACTGGTGATTTCTTTGCTGTACTATGTATTCTGTCAGATCTTGGCATCCATCGAGCTGCTGGCTCGCTCATTACCCAAAATCCATCGCAGCGCCTCAGAGCCTTCACTAAACCGAGCTGGGTTTCAGACAGAGGACTTCAGCTTGTATGCCTGCGCTTCACCCAAAACCCCTATCCAGGCTGGTGGCTATGGTGAGCTCATAGACAAATTAGTCATAATAGTATTCTTCTCATTACATTAATGTGACTTTAAAGTAAAGTTGTAAAACTTAAAATACAAGAACAAATGTGAACACGTACACACAGGCTTTTCTGTGCTGAATAAATCCTCCAGGAAAATAAGGGTTTGACTGACATAAGGTTTGAAAAATTATTTTAGCAGACTCCTTTAACATGCAGACTTGTGTCACATCATTGCAATCAAATACATTAGCCCAGCAATAACAAATAGCGTAGTAGAGCAAATAGTGATGGTCTAGTGTACGACCTCATCATCATTATTATGAATTCTGAAAGGTATATAAAATTTTTTGCTCCATAAAGGCAAATATTGGTTTCTTCTTGTTAATAGAAATTCAGTTTTAATTCATTAAAACAACATATATTCAAACATCTTCATAGGAAGTCAGTCACCAATAATCTCCTAACATCAGACAAAAGCACAGCAGTATTGAAGCCACTGGAATTCATATGTCTGTGAAAACATTACTCTATGACACTACCTCAACTGAAAAAAACTATGTTGCATAAAGATTAAGTAAGTATTGCATGCATTTTTGTATTTGGTTGCATTACATTCACAGAGGTTTTTATGGTTCTGGTCTATGAATGTGAAGTGCTGTAATTTGAAGATTCCAGACTGCCCCACTCGAAATTTTCCACTCTCAACTCAAATGGCTCTATTAGTATCTCAAGGTGGTCTGAATGGTTATTTACTAAATTTTCCATCTTCATGGGAACACAAACAGAAGAAAAAAACATACAAATTTTAGATCTTAGTCATCAAAAATAATGATAATGCTTAGCACACCACCACTAGGAGTTTTGGAGACTGTTGCTTTGCTGCCTCTTAGTCATTTATGTAGGTCCTTAAAATCCAAAGCATAAAGCACACTGAGTATATATATTTTTTTTTTTTTAAAAAAAAGGGATTATATACAAAAATATGCATTATTAAATTGAGCATACTGATGATAGAGCAACATGTGATGAACTCAATTAATTTAAATGTTGCTGTGTGTCTGCAAGATGCATAAATAAGTTCAGTGCTGAGATTTAAGTTTGCTCTACAACTTCCAGGTGGCCAAACAAATCAAATAATGCAAAAATTTAATAAATTTACAGTACAAGTCAAAAAATTTGACACATCTTCTCTTACAATGTTTCAGACATGGCTTTCTACATCACAGATTAAAGCTTTAATGTGTTACTTCTGGAAAGACAGACAGCTGATTGTTGTAAGTGTATTCTGGCTCATTGTGCTTGAAACCAAGGAAAAAACAAATGACAGTCCCACTTTGCACTGAGCATGGGTTGGCATGCTGCTGCAGAAACCATGATAGCCATGTGTGTGAAATGTGCCTTTGAAAATTTTTCTCTACCTTTATTTTCAGGAGAGTTTTCAGCATTCAAGTAAGTGCTGAAGATCCCACCAGTTCAAGCCCTCGTCACTTCTCAAAAGTCTCTTCTCCATACAAGGATTCATTCATTACTGGAAAAACAAATAGTCTCAAAGAATGTGCTTTTTTCCTTTGTCTGTCAACCTGAAGAAGGCAGCATTATTGGATCCTTCCAACAAAAAGCTGTCCAGCAGGCACAGTGAAAGACCAAACTGAATTAGGAAAAAATAAAATTCAAAAAAAGAAAGAAACTTGAATGACACAAAAGGGAAAAAAAGAAAAAAAAAAGACACAAAGATATCCATACCAATAGAGTTTCAGGAGAAGATGGCAAACTCCACAAAATGCCTTGCCTGCTGGTGGGAAAGGATGACGGCCAGTGGGAGGAGAGACAGAGGTCAAAGGCCAAGAGAAGTTGAGGCTTTGGGCGCTACTCATCCCTTCATTTTCTGTGCAGGTGAGGTAAAGCGTGTTTTAGAGGCCTAGCTGCTGAATTGCAGACCTCTGCTTGTGGGAGGAGGAGAGGCCTCACAACTGTCTGTTGGAATGGAAGGCCAGACGTTAGCCTGTTCCCAAGATGAGCTCAACGTCACTCAGCAGGGTTAAACCCTGAAGGAAGATGACTTGAAAGACAGATCTATTCTTCTTTTTTTTCAAGATCTTAGCAAAGAATGCTGAGGTTTTTGTTGCCTGTTTTTTTTTTTTTTTTCACTGCACAGGCCTTTGCTTTTTTGGTCTGTTCAAGCTTAATGCTGACCTAATTCTGCAAAATACTGTATTTTACCTTCTAGTTCACCCACAACAAATCCAACAACTGCGATGAAACAGCAACAGTTAAATACAGTTATCTGCTGACAGATTTTGCTGTACCACTGAAACGTTTCAAAACCTTTACATGAAAACAGTAGAAGAGGTTCTTTCAATAGATTTTGTATAGAAAAGTGTGGAGCCTGCACTGTTCAGCCAACATGGCGATTGAGGCTAAATGTAATGGGTCTCATTTGATTCAAAAGGCCTGATCTAAACCCACAAAGGTTATATAAGTTAACTGGTGAGCTTTAGAGGTGTCAGTAAGATTTTGCTCCTGAGATGCTTTGCCTTTTTGAAGGATTTCATGACAATGCAGAGATGAAGTGTTTTATCTGTAGATTTCCAGAAGAGGAGCTGTTTATAAGGATATTTCCAGATTTGTTTTTGAGATGTAAGCTACACAAGAGGAGTATTTCTGTTTAAAGAGCCTGGCTTAAGCCAAGCTGCTGCCCAGCATTTACACTGAGCTGTTGAGTGTGTATAGTACTTGTGGCTCTAAGCTTTGAAGTTGTTACACAGCATCTTTGCAACAAATCTATTCCAAGTGCATGTCGTGTCATTGTTTTTCTCTTTTTCTTTTCCTTTTTTTCTTGATCATGTGACTTTCATATTGCACTTGGCTTAAAATAGGACGTTACATCTGCAGCCTCTGACAAATGGGCTGCAGCGTTACCTGCTGAAAAGACCAGTGGTCCTCTGGTTCTGAGTCATGTCAGTCTTGAAAATGTTCTTTCAAACACACCTTTTACTTTCTCTATACACATGCACCTGTACTTTTTCATTCCAGTAAGTGGTAAGGGTTGTAGATGTTATTACAGGTTATTTTTATTTTTTTTTGTTGATATTTGCCTTTTTCTGTACAGGCAGGCCTGCAGATATTTACTTATTTATGTGATTTGTTTTGTTTTGTTTTATTGTTTTTTTTTTCAGAACCACTTTATTTGAAGCTATCAGTCTTTCTTTTGACGCTTAGTCGTTTAGTCTTTGTGACTTGTGTACTTGCACTTTGTAAAGATGGAGCAAAACAAATTAGCAACTTGCCTTTCATTTTTATTGAAGAATAAATTGTGACATACAGAGCTGATGACCCAAAATTCAATTTCCAATGCATGTGTCATCTACAGAGGCTAAACTGTGAATACTTTTGCTGGGAAGGCTCAGTTGTCATATAAGGGCTGATGAAGCTAAGTATGTCACCATACCTACAGTGATAAGAGCTGAGTGAACGAGACTATTGGCCTGGTAATTGGATGCCGTGAAGTTAGTGCATACAGTTGTGTATCCATCCAAACACTGACAGACTGGTTCTTCATATTCATCAGGGATCAAGATATCCTTCCATCAACCCATCATTCCCCCTCCACCACCACCACCACATGTACACACAGTAATGTTATTACTTTTTCCCCTATTTTTAAACTTAGCAAGTTAGGAAGTACACTTGTTTTTCATCTTACTCATCAGTCCCATCTTGTGGATCCAGGACAGTAATGGGGCTGGAACAAATTTGGACTAGTTTAGCACAAAAAATGAAAGCAGGGAAGAAATGCTTGCCCTGACCCAGAACAGCCTTTGCTTATAGCCTACTTATCAGGGTTCTAGATTACCACTGCTTGTAGTGATGGTATTTTAGTCACTGTGTACAGCTCATAAAATATGTTACAAAAGCATGTTTAATGCATAAGCTGTTCTTGAATATATAATCTTTGTAGCAACTTGCAAGGTGGGACAAATTGTCATGTAGGACCCCTCTAAGGCATAAGATAGTGAGCGAGCAAGAATTATTTTGAGTTACTTTTTCACCAACCTGGCTCTTTTTCCCACCTCGAAAAGGGCTAACAAGATATTCTGCCATCCAGTGAGCTCATATTTCCTTGCTAAAAAGATGGAGGAGTCATGCAGTGATCACCTGTAAGGTCTTGAGTCAGTCTCTAGCCCCGAGTCAGGGCCCATTTGTTAGCCTTGCTCCATCAAAACAAAAAATACACCTTCAAACTAAAAAATTCTAAAAATATTAGATCTAAATTGTCTGAACTCAACTGAACTGCATGCACAGAAATATATATATTTTTTTTTTTTTACATCAAAATACGAATTTTAAGAGTGCAGAAAAAACATGTCCCAAAGAGTGATTCATATTTGAATAGTAGCCAAACCAAAGTCTGTGTGAAGCTTGACACACTCTGATGAAGGCAAGGTACATGAAGTCCATGTGCTGTTGGGTGGTCTGTGGTGATGGTGACATCATTCAGAATATGCAGGTGCACTTTTAATGGCCTTCTTGCGTGGCAACTATGATGGAACTAAGCTAAACTGAATGAAGGATAATTCCAAGTTTATTATGACCTGTTTATGTTGTTTTTCTTGATCAATATTCTTGCCATTGTAGTTTTCAAGCTAATTGCTAAGATCTGGCAACACACTAGCACTTTTTGCTTCAAAGGCCTAAAATACTGTTTTAATACGGAAAAAAGGAATGATCTTAAATGATCCTTTCAAATTTCAAATTCAGTGCATATAAGCACAATAGGCTGTGCCTTTTGTTCCAGCATTGTTCATGAAATGTCCTGTGCTGCTGGTCATTAATATCTATACTACAGTTCTTTTTAAATAGAGAAAACAGCCATGGTACAGATGAACAAAATGGTTTCAAAAAGAACCCCCGCTTTAGTGATAACGTAGATATGTTGCATTGGTAGAGAACAGGGTAAAAACATAAGCAGTCTGATGATCAAACAGGCTTAAAGAAAGCCCAACACCACTTGCTCAAACTTATCCAGAAGAGAAGACAAAACCAAGTAGCAATAGTATTTCCCACACTGTTAAATGTTTTAATGACAGTTACTGTACACTAACACTAACCAGTGATATTTGTGGGGCATTCAGCAGCTTAAGAGCCAGATTTTTATTCACAGGAGTTGGTGGAAACTAAACCAGAACTAAAAGGAGAGTAAATATTTAACTCAATATTCATCTGGTGACAAGAATCAAGGCTGAAAATAAGTGCTAACATTGATATGCATTTGCTGGATGTGTAATTAAATACTTGTTTGCTAACACCTTCGCTTTGGACAAAAGCGTCTGCTAAATGAAATTGTAGAAAATTGTAGAACACCTGATCCATTACTACTATAAATGAATTTAACCATAAATTAACACTGCTTTAAACCTGCAGTAACTGACGTTTCGAGGCAGCTGCAACAAGCTTTTAACACAACTTTTACACTCGCAAATACATTGATGATAAAGCAACTAGTATATTATTTATAGTTTGAAAAAAACAAATGATTTTAGCCACTTTGAAGGTTTCTTATTAATCTAGTCATGTGTAAATAGTGCTTGCCAGTGTCAGCCATGTTGGAAGGGTCACATGGTGCTTTTTTTAAAATGTGCCTTTTTATGTGTCTAATGCTGTGGATTTACTTGTTGAGCAAAATTGTGAGTTTGTTGGTTTTTGAGTGCACTCTCAGAAATAACTGCTAGCACCTGGCACTAAAGACCAACCAGTAGCAGGCAGCCGCTTAAGGGTGGGATTTCAAATGTAGACTTTAAGGAGGAAAGGGCTCCACAGAGTTTGGTTTGGACTACTCCATGATCATCTGTCCATTACCTATATTTGACTCCCACATGATACACTGGTCAGTAATAGACTTTTTATGCAAATACAGTGTAGGCAATTTATTAAATAGTGCATACTGCCATTAAAGCTTCTGATTCGGTGGAGGTGCTGCTCTGTCAACAGCTTCACATGACATCTCAAGAAACCTGAAATTACATGTTGTTGACCCTCACAGAAGACATTTTAACTTATCTGGCTTGTGAAGGAGACTGGACTAATCACTAGAGATAAGACTACATCGAAATACTTAATGTCATGAAAATCTAAAGTTTTAGAAAAAAAAAAAAACAAAAAACCTTGAATTCTAACCAAATTTTGTCAAATTCTGATTAAAGTCTTGCAGCCCAAATGCACTGAAAGCAACAACTAATACTTCTCACTTACTAGTCCTATGACACAGTGCAGGCATTAGATTTAAAGTGCCAACCCCATAAAACCAATAGTGTTTTAGGAAAATGTAACTATATGTAATACCCACATTTTGCCATGGTGGCATAGGATCCCCAGACAAACTTACACACACAAGCAGACATACTAACGTGCATGCTTCCTCAACAATCTCACTTTAAATCTGATGTGATGTTGCTTTGACCATCTCCTCTCTTCATCTCTCCTCTGAAGAAAAACTGAATTTTGTATTTAATAATTAGATTCTTTTCAAAATAGTAGGTGCTCTGATCCGTATGTCAGATGCTTTCACTGTGTTTAGGCCTTTTATTCCCCAAGAATTCTCCCTTGAGGATATAACTGAATTGATTTTATAATTTAATTTTAATGTCTAGGTTTTTGTAGAAGATTGGTGGCTTTACTCTGACAGCAAAGTCAGACTTATGATTTTTTTTTTCTTTAAATGCATGTATAACACAGTAAGTAGGCAGGTATATGAGACATGGAAAGAGCAAACAATGGAGTGAAATTCAACAGTTAGCTTCCAAGCTAAAAGGAATGGATGTTGCAGTCACTTTATGTACACCTTAAAACACTGGACAACCAGGGCCCAGTGATTACAGTACACACCTACCTACAATATACACGTTAAACACACTGACTTTACACATTTGGAAATGTGGATTTCCATTATTAAGTTCAATTAAGTCTGGGCACTCAGACTTCTTGTCTATATCGGCTTAAATGTAAAGCCTGAGTGTTCATGTTTGACCTGTGAAAGAGAGGCTGGTTAAACAATCTCAACTCAAGGTTTATTCACTAACTTATTTTTTGAGCTGTTGATCTTGGCATCTGCTGTTTCGAAGGTAAAGAATGTCAAGGCCACCTTTCAAAACCCATAGTTCAGAGGCACCCAGATCATTGTTATGCTAGAAGTAGCACATGTCCTTAGTCCTCTTACGCAGGCATCAGTGTCCTCTTTCAATAAGATAGCAGCGGTAGTTGTCCATTGTACTGGGATCTACTGTTGCACATTTTCAAATTGCTGGCTGCTCACATGACAGGACATGCGTAAGTGAACAGTTATGTCCTTCATAGCGCTGTATTTATTTTCCTCAGAGATCTTTATTTTCTGTGAGAAAATTATCACAGATGTGTATTTGCCAGACCCTCATAGAATCTACTGGAGTAAACACTGAGCTCCATCACCTAAGCTCTCCACTCCACCACCCACCTCTGACCTCACCACACATCCTCTGTCCCTCCTCTTTCTCTAAAACTTTTTCAGCCTTTCTCTAATTTTATTTTCCTTTTTCTTCTTAGACATTCCCCCCTTCTCTTCCTTGCCTGCACCTTAAACCTAACAATTCCTTTCAAATGAGAACTATCATGAAAAAACTTTATGGAGATTTGTTTTGGGGTTTTTTTTCACATGTAAATAGTTGTACAAAGGAAATACTGTCAGTTTGCTAGGAGGCATGGAGATTACAAATGTAACAAATTATAAAATGTTTCAAATGAAGAGACAAAGATTAAAAGAAATTTTGATAGGCAGACTTCTGAGAAAAATGGTTAAGTGTAAAAATATTTAAGGCTGTATCATAAGGAAAAAGAGCTTAATGTATTTGTTGTGAATATGAAAAACTGATATATTAAAGAAGTGCATGAAAACTGTAATTTGGCTCATGTGTCTTTTGGATGGGATTACTTGAGAATAGTGGTGAATATTTTTAAGTCAGTGAAGCATCCACTGATATGAAATATGTTAAGTCCACATGGTGGCAGCATTTAACACTGTAATGTGCCCAAAAACATTTGCTGTTGCAGCAAGACAAGCTGCTCAGAGCAATATTTAATGATAATACAAAACAGAAGTGAAGAGATTTTATATTTTTTTGTCTTAAGAGTTTGTTACAATTGAGTTACCTTTACATTCTTTAGATGCAGCACATTTGATTTGTACAGGATAGTGGTGATGTATTAAATAAATACATCACTGCTCCCTAAGGGCCCTTTCACTCAGTCCATTTAATAGTGTAATTTTGAATTAATTCTCTCAGCCATGAACTGCTCCTGTCTTGACTCAGTATTTTTTTTATCAACAAGAAAGAATAGTGGAGGATAATGTTACAAATGGAGCCAGGTTGAGTCAAACTGAAAAAAAAGGCCAAAAAAAATGTGCACACTTTAAATTTTAGTGCTGTAAGTTATAGCAGCTGCAAGATCAGAACTTAATCATAAAAATCTAACCACAAATGTTGGTTGTGGAGGGGGCAGATTCAGCACACAGAGCTACAATGAAGGATATTTTATTAAAAGACAGGAGAACCAGTTAGTTACTACAGGGCTATTGCTGGACTACTTCATAGTTAAAATTAATTTGTTTGCTTGATAACCATTTCTTTCTTTCTTATCACCTTTGTCTAAAATCTGTCAATCTTGTTCTTTAGAAGTCACTTTGCCCAGTAAGTCTTACTAATTTCAATCTAAAGAGCCTTAATTGCCATCATTAAAGAACTCTCTTTTTTAAGGTTCATCCATTCATAATTGTCCAGTTTCAGCAACTAATGAATTACGTCCAAGATAAAGCTCCTGCCCTAAAAGGGAGTTTTTTCTGTGCAGAGCACAAGATTTCAATAGAAGGATGGGAGATGGACTCTGACTCTATGTTTACATTTATGTTGATTGATGCTCAAATGTGGTCAAAACAGATGGGCATTAAAATTTTTATCACTAAATTAATGTAGTAGTTAGATATTATCAACATATTTGCCCAGAGAATTTCGCAACCAAGTTTGAGATCATTATTGTCTTAGGCACAACATCCGACAATACGTAAGAATAAAAATAAGAATGAATGAAAGATACATCCTAGGATGCTCTGGGACACATCATCAGTGATGTGCCTGAGATCATCGGCGTTTCGGGTCTTTCAACATCATACACCCTCCCTCAGGTGACCCAGCCAGGGTTGATCAGACCCTGGCTTGTGTCCCTTTAGCATTAGTCCACTGGCCACTCCTCCTGATCCAAAGCCATTTGGAGGCTCTCTCTGCTGCCTCCATGGTGTTCTTGATGGCTTTCCTTTTTGCAGCCCCAGTGATGCCTAGCAGCATGTAAAGTTTGCACAGTGAGCAGCGGGCCCACAGCGAGCCCTCCAGCCTCTTCCTTGGCAAATCTCTACTGGTACTTGGACCACTATCGCTGGTTCACCTCCTTGATGTGGTCCTCCCATGGAACTGTCAGTTCTATCAGCAGAACTTGCTTTGAAGAGACAGAGGAAAGCACAACGTCTGGCCTCAAAGATGTTGTAGCGACATGGTCTGGGAACTTAAGTCGCTTGCCCAAGTCTACTCTCAGCTCCCAGTCCGACACTGAGGTGAGAAAGCCGGCTGCTGGTTTGGGCTGTGGCTGAGTCTGCTCTCCAGCCCTGATGAAGGCGATGTTCCCTTTTGTTCTGGCGTTGCTTGCTGTTGTCGTGGTGGGCAACGGCTCTGGAGATGTCTTCAGCAGCTGCCTTCAGCACCTGGTCGTGCGATAGCGGCCCTCCCCCAGTGCTTTAGGGCAGCTGCTGAGGATGTGTTCGAGTGAACCTCTCCCGAGGCACAGGGAACAAGCAGGAGAACTGCCCAAGCCCCAGAGATGGAGATTTGCTGGGCTAGGCAGGACATCATTGTTGGGACCTCACCATGTGAGTAAAACAAAGAAAGGCCTTGCAAACCACATCTCATTGGGAAATCTGGCCTGAATCTGAGTCCCAGACGACACCCTCAGGAACTCAGATAAAGGGCAGTAAACTCAACTTCCCAGAGTCCCCTAGATTTCACACCTAGGTGTGAACACAGACTATAAAAACCATCTCTGCCCCCGCATCTCGCTTTTCTTGCCTCTTCTCCAGAGGAGCTCTGCTCCGCTCTTCTCTCCTCCTCAGAAGCCCTATAGGGCCAAAGACTCAGTCAGACAACTTCTCCAGCAGTCCTGCTCAATGCAGATTGCTACACTGCACTCCAAGAGCAGTGACGTGAGAGCCTGCCGAAGGATCAACCAGAAGTCAGCAAGCTAAGTCAGCACCAGCGGCCAGGACATAAGGTCTGCCAGCTGAGACTTAGAAGCAACGGGAGTCACAACTAAAGTTAGCCACGAGCTGCTAACTTATGGAACAAGGGAGCAACCAGTGATCTTCAGAGACCCAGGGTTCAGAGGGCCAGACCAGCCTGTAACCCATCAGGAAGCCTCACAAC
>JAQMCX010000035.1:588977-604717 GCA_029814765.1 Acanthurus leucopareius | reverse complement strand
TGTAAAGTGTCTTGAGACAACTTTGTTGTGATTTGACGCTATATAAATAAAATTGAATTGAATTGAATTGAATTTATTATGTAGGATTTTTTTTAAAAACAAAGTATATACTCATGCAAAAGTAATCTCCCTAAATCATCTTTAATGACCTACTAGAATGTGTGGTTTTGATGTGTTTTTCCACAGAGACGCTGTCCTCTGCCTGTATTTCTCTTTTTTTTTTTTGTTTTGCTGTGTTGGGGGCGTTTTTGGTTGGCAACCTTTGGGTGCACCCCCCCCAGCCAATGGCGAAATGCAGAGTGGACCAAAGTCCTTCATAAACCAGAGTCAACCTGGAGTTGGACTGTTTTCTGTTGGATGGGTAAGTGCTGGTGTTTAGCCTAATTAGCCTGCTTACATATCAGCATTTCTATTGCAACAAATGTCACGTTCCTATGTAGCTTAAAGTGTAAGTAATGCACACACCAAGTACTACTTTCAAAAAATGCTGCTAATTTTAGATTTAATAACCCTAGTGATCTGTAGTGCTGACAAGCTTTGAATAATAACACACGAGTCACTCCGCTTAACACAAGCTACCACATCCAGGTGAAAGTTGTCTGAGACTAAATTTACACTTCTCTGTAGTCCCACAGCAGGATGTTGCAGGTGGGTGTTTGTATCAGGGGCAGGAGGTGTGTGGTTCTGCTGTTGTTGGACCGGGGAGGCGGGGCCAATTTTGAATTGCGTGTTTACAAAAAAAATAAAAATGCTGCCTATTTTGTCTTCAAGAAAACTGAGGTTAGAAAAGCAAGTTGATACCCCCCTGTTAATTCTGACTAAGGCTTTAGGTTATGTCAAGCCAGTTCAGACAAGCAAAGCCTGGCACTGTCAAACTTGTGTCACAGTACTCCTCTCCAGAGAAGGTTGTTGCTGTTGTTACTGAAGGGGCATTTGCATGATCATTATGTACAAATAAATTTGTTTTAAGTTAGGTAATTATTCAGGGTGAGTCCTTTACCTGTTTGAATTTTTTTTCAGATGTACAATTTTTTACATAATCAAATGAAACCTCTCTGTTTATTTATTCAAAACAGTGTCGATATTTGGCAAGTTTGAATGATAGCATGTTCTTTGCAGGCAGATCAATAGGATTCATTCTGTGTAAACTGTTAATGTCCATTTTCGTTTAATGGAAATCAGATGGTGGGTCAGGATAGAAGGTCGATGGATTACCAAAATCGTTAGTTGCATATTTTCATCAATTCTGACAGCCTTGTAGGTAGTCAGTAAAATGCACTGGTCAGGAGTGAAGTGACAGTAATGGATTAAAATTACCATTCACACCAGTAAGTGGTACATCACAAACAGAATCGACTTCTTAGAAAAAAACATAGTGCTGGACATTAGTGATGTATTGAGTTTGTTTCTTTTGGATGACTGATATGATAATAGTTTTTTATTGGTGTGCTATTGATCGAACCCAGGCTTAGCTCCTTTTATTATCATAACAGTACTTTACAACTGCTGCTGACACTGCTTTAATCTGTCGACTGACCCTGTGTACCGTCATAGTCGCTCTTTTGAATGGGAACTAGAAATACATAAATGTCTTCATCTAGGGTAGAAACTTATTTCCAATAAGAACTCAGCAAGCTTCTGTCAACGGAAGGTTATGATACTAAAGTGGAAGGAACATCTGCAAGACCTTGGTTGAAAAAAACAAAAAAATCTGTACATAGTGACTTAGACTGGCTTAAGTTTTCTTTTGTGTTTTGCCAAAGTACTATGCTTACTCTGAGAATTCTAGGCATATGGAGGATTGCTTCACCAGCAATTTCATCGTACATGTACAGTGACACTAAGATTTATCTATCTAAAAGAGTCACAGATTGTAATTTCCTGCTGTTTATGATTACATATTTTCATGTTAACTTTGATGACCACCTAACAACTCAACCATCTCCATGATCACCTTGCAAACATGAGATATAATTGAAAGCTCCAGACAAAGTTATTGCTCCTAGTGTTATTAAACTGCTTGTGACAAAGATAAAGAAAGAACCTCTAATATCAATCAAATTCAACATTAAAAGAACACCTTTTACACCAATAAACAAAATTGAACAGGAGAGAAAAGTTTATTCACTGGGTATTCGGTTATATTGTTTGGAGTTCTTTACGTTTTGTTATCACGTGTCTTTGTTTTTTACCTGTGTAACACAGACATTATTTACCATAATGTTATTTCGAGTTTGTAAGTACCTTCTGACTGAGGTCTCTTTTTTATAGCTTCTTCCACACACTGAGCAGAGAGTAACTGCAAATTGGATTTGTCTTCAGGAGGAAGTCACGAACTTACTCTGAGGTTCCTTTATTGAGTTACCCTGCTTGAGTGCAATCAAGCAATACAGCATGAGGGAGAAGATTGTATATACCAAAAGGTATGGGGAAAGACATCAAAAGCTTTATTTCAACTATATAGGGGATATTATTCCAGGCAATCTTAGGTCACTTGAAATGGTCACTCAGTAAATGCAGATTGGTGTTTTTGGCTGTACAAACATTTCAGAGATTGGGATGCTGTGGAACCAAAAATAGCCTATTTGGCATGGTGACATTGTGGTTTGAACCCTCACTTGAACATTTAGGCCTTGAATAGTAGTCATTTCCCTTTCATAGAAAATACCTGTCACTTGTCTTGAGTGAACTGAAAATATTTCATGGTTTCTCACAATTCTACATACACATGAAAATATATGGGGATAATATTCAAACTTGTCTGCGAGAAAGATCAGTGTATTGACACCTTTTTAACCACAATAAGCAGACACCTCTTGTGCCTCTCAAAGCTACCTGTTTAGTTAGATACGTACAGGCGTATTATATTAGCTTTCAAATAATGATTAATACCTACTAATTAATGCATATTGTATTAGCTTTTTCATCTAAATCTATAATGGAAAATTAATATGTTTTTCCAAAATGTCTGTATTACTTCTTAAGATACACTTTGTTGATCTGACAATATGCAGATATTTGGCTCAAGCTATCAATAGTACAGCCAGTCAGATTGTATTTGCTACTAGCTGCTGTCCCTTCATCACATATATAGAATTAAACCCCAAGCCTGCAGACTCTGTGGTATTTACCCTTTGCTATCTGTGGTCCAACCTACAAGTTTTAACCACTCAATTCATAAGTAATTTCTTATATAGAGCCTTTCAAATAATAAATCATTTTAGAGGTAAAGTTTTATGGACATGACTGTTACTGAGGTCACTGAGAGTCCTGATGCTATGCATATATGAGTAATGTGACCTTCATTATTTGTGCTGTAACTCCTTTAAAGGGATGAAAAGGTTGCCCTGCAGCATGATTAAGAATTCCCTGTTGGCTGCTGGATGCTGCATTAGTATGGATGCAGAGTAGGTGAAAGTCCTCTCTTGATGCTGTGACCCTCGGCAGTCGTCAGGTATGCAAGATGCCTTCATCCAGACAGGTAGTAACAGCAAACACTTAAAGAAGATAACAGACAGGAAGCTCAAATGTAATGAGACCAAAGAGAGTCCAAAAGTGCTTCCTCATTGTCTAGACACCTTATAGGCCTCTGTACCCACCCCACCAATAGACTCACTCTCTTACAAACACACTCTCTTTCAACCACACTATCACTTCATCAGCAAGTTCATTTCCATTCTGAGCGCTACGTGCTGGTGGGTCAAAGCCCTGATTGTGTAGAGAGCTGATGAAGGCAGAGACTCTCACTTCCCAATGCCTTTATTATGGAGGAGGAGGCTTCCCTCGGGCTCCCTCCTCTTACATCACACAGCCTCCTGGCTGCAGCAGTGAGGACATAAACATATTCATAGCTGCCACAGTAGCCCATGGATTGTATAAAATGTCCATATTATTGGATGATGCAGGTAAAGAGTTGGTGGGGCTGGGAGATGATGGGAGAGGGAGGAGAAGTGTTGGATACAATCCAATTTAGCAAGCTTGGCACCTCTGTTTTCCCCAGCCAATTCCATTTGAACAGTGGCAAATGAGAGAAAACTGTCTGTAAAAGCCTCTTAAATCATTGTAATTTTCCTTCTGCTTGCCATCTCAGAGCCAAGGACAGTGAACATGAAAATCTATGCAAATCCATACTTAGCAAAAATAAAGTTTTCTTTTCAAGATACTTCTCCAAATGAGATAAATATAAATAGCTACGGTTTTATGAGTTCTGAATCACACTGAACGCCACACTTTAGTTGAAGCACATCCTCTTCACCACCTTTACCTCCATTTAGAGAATCAGGACAAATGATGGACACAACTGTACAGAAATTATCTCATTCTTCTCTGAATTTGCTTGATGAATTGAACTTATATGGTTGCAGCTAATGAATTTGAATGTTGGCATGACAAAGCAATTGAGCATTTTTACCCCTCAAAGGAGTTTTCTTTTACAGCACTTCAGTTGATATGGGTAGCCCTTACCCACCTTAACCTAGACATAAGCTCAGTGTTTCTGTCAGTGTGTTTTAGGCTGAACTAACAGCAAAGTTCAGATTGTGCTTGTGCATAATCTTTGCAACATAATTCACTGTCTTTGAGACATCAGACATATTATTTTACATTCTGTTTGAAATGCTATTTCATTTTTTAAATATTTAAGCATAAATTCTGACCATTTGCTACACATTGCTCCTTTAACCATGGCAATGACAAAAAAAACCCTTCCAAACCTGTGATCACATGTTTTTTTCAGTTGTTTACTTTTTGACAAATGAACCTCAACCTAAGAGTTAGCATATCAGAAAATGCTCATGAGAATAATTTTCCAGCAGTTCTAATATTTTGGACCACCAATTTTCTCATTTTGTGGGCAGAGCAGGTCGTGTACCAATCGGAATGTTGGTGATTTTATCCTCAGCTCACCCAGTCTTCATGTCAAAGTATCCTGTTCAAGATACTGAACCCTAAATTGCTCCTGCTGACTGCACCAGCAGCGTGTAAATGTGTGTGTCTGAGAAGGTTGGCACTTTGTGTAGAAGCCACCTGGCACTGGTGTGCAAATGTGTGTGGGTGAGTGGTGTCTTGTGTTGTGAAGTGCTTTGAGTAATAAAAAATGAAATATAGTATATAAGTACAGTCCATTTATTTTACTGTTTAGGTTTGTTGATTCAGAGATTGCTGTGCTAGCTATGGATAATATACATAGAAGAAATTAGGGCACTATAAGACACATGTAGAGATAGATAGCAATACCTGTGACCAATCACATCTGAAGCACTTTTTGCACTTCTACGGGTTTTTCCTTCCTCTAGATTCTTGCTTGTGTTGTACGTCGCTTTGGACAAAAGCGTCTGCTAAATGAAATTGTAGAATTGTAGAATGTAGCTACTGTATTTTATTATGTACAGGCAATTTCGTGTTACTGGTTTCATGGTGCCAGACACTAACAAGTGTCATTACAACCACATATTGATAGGCATGCAAGGCAACATGTAATTATTGTAATGATGATGGATCCCAGATAGGCTTTTAAAAAATGAATTCAACCTTTCACTCTTTGCCCTAATCATAAAGCTACTGCTACCTGAGCTTACAGCAAGTGCTTTCATTTGTAGACATTTACCTTTGGGACACTGGATCATCAGGGCTACAGGATGCATACACTTTGTCTGATTGCATCTTCTGTGGACCCTGCAGAGGCTGCAGACATGACATGACTTAGAAAGCTTGGGTTGATGCTGAGACATTGTTTGTGTGCTGCATGGCATTACTATGCATAGACATTTCTGTCAGGGGAAATATCAGCCAGTGGGTCAGGGATGGAAAATTGTTTTGCTTGCTTTTATGAGTTCATGTGAATGTCGTTGCATCTTAGTGCTATGGAATGAATGACAATCCATCTCTTGCACTCTTTTTTCTTCACTCAGGCCCTAAAATGTTAAGAAATGGAAATGATCAGAGTGTAGGGCAAATGATGCAAGGCAGCTGATAATACAGCCTAAATGTGACACTGGAATAATGCAAAAATGATCCCAGTAGTGGTGAGTAATGAGCTGATACTTAGGCTTGACCCCTTTTCATCTCCATTTATCTGGTCCACATCAAAAGCAAGAAGTGAGCAGCGCGTGAGCCCTATTGAAATGTTCATCTCATTTAGTTCACACTGATTCCACTTTGCTGTGTCGTCAGAGCCAGCTGTCCTGTCAGCAAAAAAATGTACTCAGCAATACCACTTTACAGTCAGCTGCATAAGTAGTGTACAAGAAGCAGACAAAGTTATGTTTTTGTTGTTTTTTTTAATTTCTAATTGATTTCCTTTCCATGCAAACCATAGTAAGTTGGGGGAAATCTGAAACTGGCAACCTCCTAGAAACACTATGAGCTCACAATAGAAATATCTTTGATAAAGTCATTAAAACATATTGAGACTCTGTTGGAACAAAACAATGAATAGAGAGGAAAATCAATGTTCGGGGAGTGTAAGAGTGTAGAAGTGTAGGAGTGTAAAAAAAAGAGCAAAAAAGGGGTCCTAAGGTGGAGGACTGATATTTCATTAAAATTAAGGCATATTCATTCAGTGAGTCATTTTTCCAGTTTCCCTTAGCCTTCTAGGTTTACGGACATCTCTGTATGATGACTCTTGAAAACATGGGTAATCAACAACGGAGAATATCCACTCTGTGATAGTCCGGTATAGGTTGTTTTGAGAAGTCTGCAAGATGCTGAGACACATAAGGATACTATCTATTTATAGCAGCTGGTTATGCTGTTAGATTAGGTGAAAAGGCTTTGCTATTTAAGATCTTAAGATCTTACAGATCAGAGCAGAGCAGCAACAAGGATTCTTCCAGACAACTTATTGACCCTTTAGCAAACACATTAGATTTAGTCAACAACTCAAAAAAAAAAAAAACTCAGCACAAAAAACAATGTTGGTCTGTTAAAGGAACAACAAACAGTATTGGCATAGAGGTACATTATTGGATTAATAGTGAGAAGTATGAGATAATGACAGACACCTGTATGAATATGATGTGACTGGACAGCTGGTAGCCGCACAGTTTGCAAATGAGCCAATGACTGCACAACATGAATGAAGCAATTGATTCCAATCAGCTAATTTAAGTGCAAATTCAGTGCTTTATCTGGATTAATGTTCCAGTTGTTTGCTTTGACAAAAATGAAAGCAGACCTGATGCTGACTGAGATGGATTATAAACTCAACCGAGATTCAAATATCTGCTAATACATATTTAAAATTACTGAGATGGATAGAAATCAGTTGCACCCAAAAGAGTTGGAAAATACATTCTTTACTTGACAAAGTATTGATATAACATATATACCTAAATTAAAGCAATGAGGGAGCACTTAAAACAAGCGAAAACTTTTAAAAACTTGCAAATGAGAGTCTGTATTTTTGACCAGAAAAAATAAGTAGGGATATAAAGTAGTGAAAAACAAGAGAAACTGGAAACAAGCTGATTTACAATAAAAACAAGTTTTGGAACAATGTCACTGAACTGGCTGCTTTTTTCCACTCTAATTTGTATTTGAAAATTGACTTATGACTTAATTACAGACTTAAATGCACTTCTGTCATACCAGAAGACACAATAAAGCCTATCAAAAACGTTTATTTTGTGGATGCAAATACATACAGCTAACTATTAATCAACAGTTTAATTGTTTAAAAAAAGCAAACCAAAGTTGTGGCTTTTTGGAAAATTAGAAAAAGCAAAACTCAAACATCAAAGTAAATGTAGCAGGAAAAGATGTAACTCTGTTTTCTCCAGGTCCTGTAGGCTTTCTGTGCAACCTCATTTGGTTTCAGTATATAAATTCCTGCCAAATGTGTGCGTAGGGTTGCCAACATCCACAAGTAGAGATATACAATGGCAGCAGATAATAGTAATGGGGATTTTAATGTTAAAGTGTGTTTTGTTTAGTAACAGTAACTCATGCTTTATTGTGTGAGGGATGGATTAAACCTAACCAAATCAAGATATTCCCTAGTGATTATGTGTGTCTCCAAATTGCCTGCAGCTATTAGCATCTATCTAACCAGTTAATAAAACATTAAAATAAAATGCCTCAAGCTCTAAACAAAAAGCCAAACCAGGGAGAGTACAGTGAAAGTTTATAAGTGCAGTACCTGAGTTATACTTTAACCATTTTTTTAACATAAAAGCTTAATTTAAAAACTAATTTAATAACCCTCAGCATAAATGACTAAACACAGGATAAATTGGATCTTTGGCAAAAATAAATGTGTGGCTTCAAGAGTACAAGTGACACAAAAGGTGAATATTATGAATATTATGCTTATACGTATGTATTCATGGGGTTTGTACAATGGGAGTACAATTTGGTGAGAGCTTTAAGGCTCTTGACTTTTCTCTGACACTGAAGCCATGTTCTCCTGTGTCTCCTTTCAGCCATTCCTTTTGTTATGCCTTCAAACACATACCGCTTACGATGCAAACCCTAAAGTAGTGCTTGTACAGATGAATGACCTCAAATACTTTCAACGTCTGAAACCTCACTGTCCCTCCACTGACTCCCTATCAAGACTTTCACGGACTCCCAAACACTTCTGCCTGCACATGATAGTGATGAATGTTGACCAAGAGTGATGTCAAAGTCGCACTGAATTCCGATATCGACCCCGTAGCTGTTCAGACTGAGGTCACATTTTAAAAAATCTGATCTGGACCAGATTTAGAATCACATTTTAAAGTGGCCCAAATTTATCTGAAAAAAATCAGATTCCATGTGATTTTTGCTGTTTACACTGTCAAGAAAAAAATCAGATCTGGGTCACATAGCAGGGAAAAATTAGATTCAGGCCACTTGGGCCTGTTGTGTGAATGTAGCCTTAAACTGAAAAGGAAACACTGGTGTTGAAACAAGCTCTTAAACAGTTAAGATTTTAAGGAAGGTGTAAGGCGAATAAGTTATTAGTAATGATAAATGGTCAACATTTATAGAGCTTTTAAAGATCATAAACTCCTCAAATAGCTTTACAGTCCATGTCAACAATCACCCATTTGCACACATGTTCATACACTAATGGTATGGGTCCATTCAAAACCATACACACAAACACCCACCCACACACGCACACACACACACACGCACACACACATGCACACACACACATGCACACATACATACAAATACAAAAGGAAGACAGAACAGCCATCAAGAGCAATTTGAGATCGTATGTTGTCAAAGTACACTTTAACTTGCAGACTGGAGCAGCAAACCATCACCCTTATGAAAAAAGTTAAGTCATCAGTGAACTATCTTTTAATATGACAGCAGAATGCAAGTTAATTTCAGTCAGGCTTTTGTTTAACAGACACAGTGCATATCAAACTACTTTGTATTTTTTACTATCACTCTGCCAGAAACTTAGGAGCATCTTCTGTAAATAGTGGATGGAGCCACTGTGACATCACCCATCAGTGAATTAAAAGCAATCCTGGATCAAGCTATTGAACTTGTCTAACTTTTTTTCTTGAAAATTCTTTTTATTATTTTTCATTTTTCCAAACACAACAAAAAGAAAAAGCAAACAACAACCCTCTGTCCCTCCCTCCACCCCGCTGCTCCAGTGCATCATAAATAACAAAGATACAATACAGTAAATGACATACAGAAAAGCAATTTCTGACAGTTTTAACAAAAAATGATGAATGAAGTATGTATGAAGTATGAAGTAACGAATTTGTTCCAGTGTCAGATGTTGCATCAATTCGTTTATCCAATGTTTGAATGTCGGTGGAGACTTGTCCTTCCATTTCCTAAGGATGAGTCCTCTGGCCAAGAGAGTACCAAAAGCTATACTTGTTTTACTTGCAGTATTTAAACCTAATCTGGGTGGCACAATCCCAAAAATCGTGGATATTGAAGAAGGCTCGATACAAGTTTTTAATACCTTAGAGAAAAAAGGTAAAAATTGACCTCCAAAATTCACCCAACTTCGAACAGCTGTTGTGGTTCTGATTTTGGTCCGTTTGTTTCTGCTGCGGATTCCTCTCTCCCTCTCTCTCTCAGCAGGCCGGTGCAGAGGCGGGGTAGATGGACTCAGAAGCGAGGTCCATGAGACACACCTGCGTTCACTTAACAATTAAGCCGGCTACTTAAACCTCCCTCACTCTGGCTTCCTTGCCAGACGATTATTGTCCACGCCAGCGTTTCATGTGTTCTCTCCTCTGAGTCGATTTCCTCCCTCGTGTGTTTTCTAGTGTGTATCTCTGCAGTGTTTTTTCGAATTGTTCTACCAGTGAGTTTTGTTATCCTGGACACTTTGAGTTCTAGCTGTTTCATAAGTCTAGTTTTTTCCCTTCGGGCGTTTTTCGTTGCTACTTTTGCCGTTGTGGTTTTTTTGTGTTTGTTTTGGAGTTTTGAGTTGTTTTCCATTTTTTCCCCGTAAGGGTGTTTTTTGTTATAAACCTTTTGTTCAATAAAACGTTTTTGAACCACTCTGCATTTGGGTCCTGGTTCCCTTCTGACGAGAACGTAACAACAGCTCCAAAACATATGTGACAGAGTACCAGATTCTACACGGCAGCGATCGCACACATCATCAACATTAGACTGTATTTGAGGAAGTTTAACCTAAGACCAATGTAAGCGGTGAACTACTTTAAACTGAATAACCCTATGTCGTTGACAGGTTGAGGATGTATGAATACCATCTATAGCTACCTGCCACATTTCATCTGTCATTTCAATATTAAGTTCCTTTTCCCATTTAGATTTTAATATGTCCAGAAGCTTTAGGTTATCTAGGCTAAGTAGTGAATAAATTTTACCGATAGTTTCTTTAGACCAAGGGAGCATTTTAAAAATCTTATCTAAAAGGGAATCTGGAAGTGATGGAAAACCTTTCAAAGCTGCGGAGTTGGAGATATCTAAAGAAGTGTGATCGAGGAATACCAAACTGACTTAACAAATAGTCGAATGTCACAAAAGTTCCATTTGAATATAAATCTTTAGCCATCTTCACACCGCAGTTGACCCAGATTTCAAAGGCATTATCTGTAACAGAGGGTTTGAACATATTATTCCTAACTTACGGAGCATCTTTTAACATATCAGTCAGAGAAAATGCACGTCGAAACTGGTTCCATATTTTCAAAGAATGCTTCACCACTGGGTTATTACAGTATGAAGATAACGGTTCTGAAAGAGGCAACTTAGAGCAAGCCAGGGCATGCAAGGAGACAAGAGAACATGATGCATGTTCAAGTTGCAACCACTTTGGACCACGATCACCCTGAGGTAAATTAATCCAGTATAACACATTTTTTGATATTTGCTGACCAGTAATAAAACTGAAAATTGGGTAGAGATAGTCCACCATGTAGGCGGTGTCGTTGTAGTGTTTCTTTCCTTATTTGTTTTTTTTATTTTAGTTTATTTATAGAGGAAAAAAAGATTTTGTCAAGAAAAATGGAATACCTTGAAAGAGAAACAAAAAACGTGGCATAATATTCATTTTGACAATGTTTATTCTGCCTCCTAAAGATAAAGGTAGCAGACTCCAGCGGTCCAGATCTTTTTTTAAGCTATTCAGCAGAGGGGGAAAGTTTGCTTCATACAGATCCGCAAACTTCCGAGTCACCCAAATACCTAAGTATTTTATCTTATGCAAACTTATTTTGATAGGAAAAGGCAGAGTGTGAATAGAAGCTAATTGACATGTGGAGTTGACCAGCATAAGTTTGCTTTTCTGGATATTAATTTTATATCTGGATATCTGTCCGAAGGCTTTAAGCAAATCCAGTGCTTTTGGTAAACTTGCGCTTAGAATGGTCAGATATAAAAGCATGTCATCGGCATACAATGACATTTTGTTTTCAATGCCATCTCGAACTATGCCTTTTATATTAACATTTTCACGAAGAGCTATGGCCAAGGGTTCTACTGTTAGTGCAAAAAGAAGCGGGGACAGTGGGCAGCCCTGTCGGGTGCCACGCTGGAGATGAAAAAAGTGTGAAATATTATTATTTTCACGCACAGCTGCAACAGGTACTAAATAGAGAATTTCAATCCAGCGGATAAACTTTTGTCCAAAGCCAAAACGACCCAAAGAGTAGAAAAGATAATCCCACTCCACCCGGTCGAAGGCCTTTTCAGCATCAAATGCCATTACCACCTCTGTTGCCTTGGATGGAGTGGGACTATAAAGAAATTTTAAAGCCTACATATATTTGAAGATAATTGTTAATTTTTAGTAAATCCTGTCTGATCATCTGAAATCAGCATGGGCATCACAGTCTCTAAAAGTTTAGCGAGCATTTTTGCAAGTATTTTGTTGTCCACATTTAATAACAAGATAGGACGATAAGAGCCACACTCCAACGGGGGCTTGTCTTTTTTTAGAATGAGAGATATTGTCGCCTGTCACATGGTCTGAGGAAGCATGCCTGATGCAAAGGATTCCTGGTACACAGATAGCAAAATAGGAGATAGTTCCTTACTGAACTTTTTTGAAAAATTCGCTAAGGAATCCATCAGGGCCTGGACTTTTACCGTTTTGCATAGATTTCACAGCTGATAAAAGTTCTGACTAAATGGCTTGTCTAAATCAGATGCAACTTGCACATCGACAGCTGGTATATTTAATTTATCAAAAAAAGATTAAATAGATTAGTGTCTTTTAATGATTCAGATTTATACAGTGAAGAATAAAACTTGTAGAAAATCTGATTAATATGGGAGTGATTAGTGTACTTTGTTTTTAACTCATCTTTTATTTCAGGAATACACTGAGAGGCGGTCTTTTTACGTAGCTGCTGCGTGTGAATCCAACCAATCTTCTCACCATGCTCATACGTTTTATGACGAGTTTTGTTTATTAAGTTTACAGTATGTTTGGTTGACAAAAGGTTCAATTCTGTTTGAAGCAATATTCGTTGTTTTAACAAATCCTGTGAGGGAGTACTAGCAATCATTGTATCTATTTTTAAAATATCCTCTGATAATTTCTTAAGTTTTTCATGTTGCATTTTTTTTTTTTTTTTTGCGCAGAATGATATAATTTGTCCCCGAATATATGCTTTCAAAGTTTCCCAAATCGTCAAAATTGACATACCAGGTGTCCTATTATGTTCCAGGAATGACATTATTTCAGATGAAATAAATTCTACAAATTTATCAGCAAGCCATTGACTATTCAAACGCCAGGGATGGTAGGAGACTTGTGAGACTGGTATCTGCAATATCAAGGACAGTGGCGAATAGTCTGAAATTACTATTGAATTTTAATCACATTGGCTAACAAGAGGAATAAGACTCGTGCTTATTAAAAAATAATCTATCCGCGAAAAGCTTTTGTGAACTGGAGAAAAAAGTGAATATGACCTACAGCTGGGGTTTAGGAAGTGCCAAATATCACATACACCAAATGTACGGAGAAACAATTTTATTGTCTGGACAGCTTTAGATGAGATTAGAGGATTAGATCAACTACGGTCCAAAGCGGAAAAACAACAGTTAAAGTCTCCTGCCAATATAAGATGGTGTGAATCCATATCAGGTAACTGGGCAAAAAATTGGTAAAAAAGGCATGATCATTCCAGTTGGGTGCGTTCACATTTGCCAGAATAACTGGAGTTTCATATAATCTACCTGTTACTACAATAAATCTGCCTGACGAGTCTGCGATCACTTTAGACATGATGAATGGTACATTTTTATGAATTAGGATAGCTGTTCCTCTGGACTTACTATTAAAATTGGAATGAAATAATTGGCCTATCCACCCCCCATTTAATCTAAATGGTCAACTGTACGCAAATGCGTTTCTTGAAGGAAAGCGATATTAGCATTAAGTTTGTTAAGGTGTGTAAGCACCTTTTTACGCTTCACAGGATGATTTAAAGACTTCACTTTCCAGCTTACAAGGCTTACTTGACAACCTGGGGCTCCTTTCAATACCTGAGTTTTATTAGCCATGTTCTATAGTAAAAAAAAAAAAAAACTGTAAAATTGAATGTTTAGAGAATTGTACTTAAGTAAAACAGAAATGGCCCTTCAACAAATAAATATACACATTATCACAGAATACTGGTGCAGCTATAACCCTCCCCCCATCACCAAAAAGAACAACTTGGTGACACCCTAACCTTACATGTATATATCCACACATACGTGCTTATTCTAGACAAGGGAACTTCGAACACAGTGCTCCACTGAATGCTGAATGACAGAAAAGTGCTGATTTATACTCAGTGTCTGACTAAACACCCCAACCCCAACAGGTGCAAACAGAACAAATGTATTAGTATTATATTTTAAAAGAATAACGAAAATAAAACAAATAAAACAAAAACATGTTTTTAGCAACCAGATATACAACTTAAACTTTTGTCTTCTTACTCACCATTGAATACAAATAAGGAAGGGCAGCTAAACCTCTTAGTCCTAAGAAGAGCCAGGATTTGCAGCAATGATGTTCTTCTTGACATAGGACATTGCAGCTTCCGGATCGGAAAAGACTTATGTTGTGTGAAATGCGAAACTTCGCAGGATGAATGACTCCGTAGCGAACTTCAACTCGTCCCCTCAGCAGCTGTTTCACCTCGTTGTAAGCGGATCTCGCCCGTGCCACACTGGGAGGATAATCCTGAAAAATTGAGATGGGTGCTTGGTCGTATTTGAAAACGCCGCCCTCCTGTCTTGCCCGGCGAAGTATCTCCACACAGTCTTGATAGTAGTGAAGCTTAGCAATGATAGGACGAGGTTTTCCTCTCATTTGTTGAAACTGCGGGGTCTGATGCGATCTGTCAATCATTATATCTCTGTCCATGTTGAAAACCACCTTCAGCAGCTTTGACACGAAGGACGGGTCCGAATCGTTCTCTTCCGGGACATTCAGTATGCCAATACAGTATTTGACCGTCTCATCCTTCCTTCCATGTCAACACACTTGTCTTTCAGACTTTTTACCTCCACCTTGAGTGTAGTGACCACAGATTGTAGGTCCACCACATCATCGGAGCACGTTGTCAGGCTGTGCTCCATGTCTGTAACTTTTCCTTTCACCAAGTCCAAGTCCGAGCAGAGCAATGCAATGTTACCGACAACCTCAGTCTTCACAGCCTGAATCTCACTTTTCATTTCCTCAAATTTGGTTTAGGATCTCTCCCAGCTCAAACCGGAGTAACTCCGAAATATCCCCTCTAATTGAAGCAAGAATCTCAGCTTTTGTGTCGGCCATGGTCTTCGGTTTCGTCTTCTGATGTGCTAATCGGCGGTGATTCAGTGCTAGCTTTAGCCATAGCTCTGGTTGTCTTTCCCTTAGGCTTGTAAGCGAAGTTTTTCAGATTGGTCTGATTCTTGTCTTTTCTTGATTGGCAAAGGCTGGGCGTTGCTTGACTGGTGGTTGACAAGAGTTCGCTGCGACGCACCTGGATTCCATCATCATCAACAGTACAAAGACACTGGTTTGTACAAGCTGCCAGATTGTCTCTGTCACTCGTGTTCTTCAGAGTCATAGTTTTTAACTAAATGTTTTCATGTCCTCAGATACTAATCTTTGTTTCCTGTGTCCTCCTAGTAGAGCTCCAGTGCCTACGCCACACAGTCGCCCAGCATCTTTGCTCTCCAACCTGAGCCTCCAGCCCAGCTACGCTTCTCCTCACACCACCTTATGTAAGAAGTATGTATTTTTGATAGCAGCTTAAAATTTGACAAGCAAATTGACAGCGTGGTCAGGGCCAGTTTTTATCAGTTACGGGTTT
>JAQMCX010000035.1:577620-588877 GCA_029814765.1 Acanthurus leucopareius | reverse complement strand
TTATAAGGCGCACTGTCGGTTTTTGAGAAAATTAAAGGCTTTTAGGTGCACCTTATAGTGCGGAAAATACGGTATATGTTTTCAGTAACAATATGTAGAATGAATAGTATGTGATAAAACACAGCAGCCTAAATTAAGATAACAAAGAGATTCTGCTTTATAAAGATGTGTAGTTTTTCTTGCTATCATTCATTGTCATTCAGGGACCAGCAACAGCTCCCCTGAAAGAATCTGTGGTACAATAAGTCTTCGTTTGTATTCTACAGAGGGAGTGATAGTTATGTGATGGTAGTTACAGAGATAGAAAGTGCTACAGGAGGCTTTATGAGGTTGCTGTCTAAAGCAGGGTGCCATTACTCAAGCCATGTCAGTACTGATCTTAGCTCAAGAATTGCTGTCTGTATTGAACCAGGAGAGTATATTATATTAGAGAGTAATAGAGAGTATATTCTTACAGAGAATATACAGTTTATTAAGTCTATTTAAGACCTGATTGATGGGAAGAGTGCTGCATCTATGATAGGAATTCTTTTTTTCAATGCCAGAGAGGTTAAAGGTTGTATAAAAATGACTATGAATGTGAGTTTACTCTTATTAATGACTGACAGAAAATGGAAATGTTAGTGGCCTGTTTGAGCTTCACAGAAAAATTCTCATCTACAGACAGAATGCTGTTTCCTGAAGATTTGTCGAAGGCATCAAGAATGAATGAATGAATGAATTTCTCCATGTTTTCAAAAGTAGTGTTTTCTTTCTAAGCTCCAGATAAGACACATCGCCGGACTTTTTTTTTCTAAAGTGACTGTGCATGCATATTTACACAGAAGGAAGACTATCATTCAAATAAGTATCACTCTAGCAAAGAAAGTTCAAGGCCAAAACTCAGGCTTTGGTGGACTTCCACAACTGACATCACAAAAACAGCAGGATGGCTCTTCTTTCTCTGCAGGCTGAGGAAACTCAACATGGACTCCAGGATACACTGCAACTTTTACAGATACACAACTGAGAGCATCATGACTGGCTGCATAAGTCCTTGGCTGATGCAAGGACCCTGATCCATGCCTCTCTCTGGTGTCAAACAGAAACACATTGCAGATGTTCAGATGTGGATCTTTGTCCTCTAAGAGATTGAGCCTCTGCTCTTTCTCTCTCTCTCTCTTTCTCTTTTGCTCTCTCTCTTGCTCTCCATTTTGTGCATATTTTCTTTACACATATTTTTATCTCCTTTCTTGTGTTTTTTTTTGCCTTTCCTGTTTGAATGATTTTTTGTCACTTAACCTGTTGGGTTGTATAGATTCTCTTCTTTCAGGTCACCATAGTGCAAAGAAGGCCACACTTTGAAGTCGCTGGAAGTCCTCCCAAATCCTCCCAGGCATTTCATTTTTCAAGGTTCCTAGCCCTCAGCATCACAGAGCAAATGTTGTCTACTCCTGGCACCTTGCTTCTGATGAGAAATACCCCAGACATAAAAAGTTATTGAGTAAAAATCTTTTAAATCCAGATGAGCAACAAGTCCACCAAATTAAACAACAAAAAAATGTAATCAATGTATTTTAGAACAGCACATGGAAGGGTTCTAATGGTGACTAACAGAATGGGGTCGGCATTATCTTGCAATTCATTACAGTTCTAGAATGAACCCAGTCAAGTTTAAAAGCATTCACTGTCAGTTGAAAACAGACAATGAACCCATGTGATTTCCTATGTTTTGTTGACCCATTCTTCAAACAGGATCTTCATCTAATCTTCCTCCTCTGCACACTGTTAAAACATTTATTTAGTAAATCAAAATGCACTGCTACCTCATATAGCAGTAGTATGTATATTGTGTCACCTTTTCTTCAGTCTCTTGGTTTGCATGTCTTTTGCAGTATGCTCAGTTTTCTCTGAAATCAATCTTACTTTAGCTGCATAATTTATATCTGAAATGTGTATGCTAACTAAGTTTGTGTGAAATCCTTTTGAATTCTTTAAAATATCAGCAAAAATACAACAGGCGATGTGAGGTTCCCAAACAAATATGAATTGCACATTAGTTTGCCTCCCCTGAGGTCTCATTAAGCCTAATTGGTTTATTGTGGAATAGTTTGCAAACTAACAACAGACAAGACTATCTCAAACAGTATCTTTGCAGAAAGAGCCACTGCTTTCCATACAGTTGGGTTTTTTTTCAGTCTCAAGCAAATCATTTTTCAATAATCCAGACACAGAGATGAGAGGACAGAGCAAAGCCAACATAACAGTGGGTTCAGGCTAAATTAGCCTCTGTGGTCCCAGGGGAGGGCTGCTGGTCTGACCCTCTGGATCCTGGTTCTCCCCAGCGGTGTGCAACAGACCACGTTCAGTGGGAGATAAACCAACGCCTGTTTACATCAGCGAAACCACAACTCTCGCTGCTTCCAACACTCTATGGGGAGTGTTCATTTTGGCTGTTTGATTTAATATCATACGAGAAACAGGAGTGTGCATGTGTGTGTGCAAGAGCATGTCATACAGTTGGTTGTAATTACTCCCTAAGGGAGCTCTGCTCCCCCAGAGATATTTGCCTCAGCTGAAATACAGAGACAACCATGAATTTCATCTAAATTACACTCAATACCAATAATATTAACCATATCAAATGTGCTACTATCTGTGTCTGATACGCGTCTGTGCTTTTGTTTTTAATAAAACCTTGGTGTTGGAATAAAGTGTGCTCTCACAACCATATCCCTGTTTCTCATTAGTCTTTGTTTTTATTTGTTGTCTTTACTGTAGGCAGCCAAATTTAATGACTTAATACATAGATGATTGTGTTGGTGTTATGCTCACATTCAAACAACAGCAAAGATGATGAAGCATCTGATGTTGTCATGACAACAGCACCATCTTTTTGTGTGTTTTCTGCCCTTCATAATATCTGCTTGCTGTAAATATCTTGTCATTTTCCATCCATCTAGTTGCTGACCAGGCTTTTCCCAGTAACCTAATAATTGTCTGTGCACCTGCAATAGGGTTATTGTGCATGACATTATCAGCATCTATTCTAAACTATCTAATCTAATCACATTACCTGCCTGTTTGTCATGTATCATAAGACCTGATATCATATATATTGTCTTAGTATGTCAGTGTCAGCACAGTGTGTCTCAGCATTAACCACTGACGCCAGTTCGTTAAGTGCTTGGCAGCTTGGGCACCCACAGTCAAGTGTGAACACCCACAGACTAAAACAGTGTAAAATGTTGAGGCAGAGAACAGAACATTGGCTGATGACCTTCTTTGCATTTTGGTCTCCATATCTCTCCCCTCATTTCCTGTAAATCAATGCTGTCAGCTTTTAAATAAGGCTTATAAGATGCCCAAAAAACATTTTAAAAAATTAAACAAATTAATATAGAAAAAATACACACTGGTCATCTCCACTCATATTACACTTTTAAAATAGATGTTATTGCAAATTTACAATATGTAATAGCTGATATAGAATCAAGAATCCCACGAAAGGTATACATGATCACTAACAGGCTTGAACTGTTGGGGCATACTTACAAAGGGTTATTGCCCAACAAAAAGAAGCGGGTTTCCCAGTCATCTCAGCCTATATCCTGCCATATATCTTTATCTGAATGGTTGTAGCACAAAGGCACTAACAAAAATATTGTTGTTGGACAAGACTACAAAGGCTAAATACATAAAATAATTTGATGAATGTTGTGCAGAAAAAGGTCAAGACATCTCTCTATCAATGTCTTATCCCACACAGCAGATTAGTGGGTTTCTCCAGTGTCAAGCCAATAAGTTCAGTGGTGATCACATTGGACGGTCAGCCTTGTCTGCTGCTGTCACTGAAGGTTTTAAGGTTGGTTGCTCTGCCGCTGTTCGGGCGTTTCATGCAGACCTCTGCCTCAGTAACACTCTTCTGTCACGAACTGCCACTCTGAATTAAAGCTCTATGAGTGATGCAACGCCTTGCTCTACCCTCACAACTCTCTGTGGCATGATGTTCTGTTAGCCCACTTAGCAAACCCACACCTCTTTAGTAGGCTTGTCTTGAAAAATGGATTCAAAGTCACTGCATGTTGTGAAGTTATGGCATACACTAGAGAGAGTGAAGTGCACAGTAACATGAGCACTTCTGTCCCTGTTGACCTGAGTGGATCAGAGAGAGACTGAAGAGAGAGCACTCAGAGCAGGGCTCACTCACTAAAGCACTGCATAAATGTGATGTGATATACTGTAGCAGCATTCAAGGGTGTGCAACTGCACAAGCCTGCAGGTCTCTCGGGAAACCTGTAGGCATGTGCTAAGATCAAATGTCTTTTTGTACTGAGGAAGAAATTAAAATGACAATTAAAACAGTGACATGCTACACTGTGAGAATTAACAATCTGTTGTCTTCTGTTTTCCTAAGAATGCACTATTATAAAAAAAAGAGAGACAAAACAAAAACATTTGACATATGATAATTTTATCAAGTTGTGAAAAAATTAGAGAGGCAAAAAAGCCTAATTTAAACTGATGCCACTCTCAAGTCTTACAGGATGGATGGTAAAAAAAACCCATCAAGATGGCTATATGCTTAAGAGTTCATAGTTAATGTGACAATTGATATTCTGTGCACTGACAATATAACGGCATCAACATTACATTTAGGTTTGATTACATTGAACAAAAGTGTTTGTTAGACATGAAGTATCCATGTTTGTTTGGTTTTCATGCACTTTCATATTAGCAAGGGCAAAGCAAAATATAAATGGTTATAAAGAAAAAAACCCTATTTTGTTGTCTTTAATAAAAATAGAGAAAAAATATACAATGCACTGTACTTCTAGACCTGATGTGGTGATACCCTGTATGCTCATGCTGCTGCCACTACCCATAAACTGCATTAAAGTGCATAAACATCTTAATGTGTAAGTTACTGAGATATTTTATATACATAGTTAAGTTAAAAGCTAATAACAATAACACCAGATAACAGAAAAGATTTTTACCAAAAGTTTCTTCTTCTTCTTCTTCTTCTTTGGAGGATATTTTAAATGTCTAGTAAAACATCTTGTGACAGCTGTTCTGAATCAGAATCACAGCTATATTACAAAATATCTCTCAGCCCATTGTCATACCACTGACTGCAGGGCCAGCACATCATTAAAACCTTCATTACATTCATTGGGCTCCTTGCTAATAGACACTAATAAAATTAGCCAATTAGAGTTCACCAGTGTATCTCATTAAGTGCTGTGAGACAATGTTTTGTTTTGTTTTTTTTCTCTGCAACTGCAGTGACTGAGTTAACATGTGCATAAACACTCTGAATGTTTCTCATATCAATTCTGAATCAGATTCTTTTATCCTAGACAGAGGTCTGTTACAACTGAGGCAAGTATCAAATTTGAGCTTGGCATTAATCTGCCATGGTTAAACCGATCTGAATAGGTCATATGATACAAAACAAAGTAATGAAACAGGGTTTAATATGTATTAGCCCCATGTGATCCGACCATGGGGGGTTTGGTATGCAAATGAGGCTGTGGTTCTGTGGAGACCTACAGTAAATCATCAGAAGCTTTTAATTTTGACACAGTGCTTGGCACTGTACTGACTACTCTTCCTCTGCTTCTTCCACTCTATTATATTCAAGCCATTTTTTCCACAGAGGTCACACAGTATGGCCTTGAGTTCCTCCCGACACTGCTCTAATTTTTTTAAACTGGACCAAATGTCACCCAGGTGTTTCAAAGAATGCTAGCATTGTTGAACACTGAGAGGCATGCCTGGCATGACCTGTAACAAAACAGAAATTAGCATATGGTGTGACATTTAAATGAATGAATGAATGACTTTATTTTAACCATTAAATTAAAAAAAAAAAAAAAAAAGTAGCACTGTCTAAAAAGGAGTAGATAGAAGTAAAACTTAAACTTTCCAACCCTTGAACTTATGTTTCCCCACCCCATATAACATAGACATCAGGCAGCGTTCTCTGAATAACTATTTCATAACAAAGCAATAATAATTTCCTTTAATTTTCATTTTCTGTAACTTTGCATAATCATAACTTTGTCATTTTGGGGTTGATCTCATTCTCTGCTCACAGGATAAGGAGCTGCTGGACGTTGTTGTTCCTCTCAGACTGCAGACATTTTTGGCTGCCGATATAGCTGTTTTAAAATCTCCTGTTAGTGGGTTGCACACTTAACATATTATAAAAACATTACACCTCTATTCAGTTATTCTGGCTTGCCTTTTTACACAGATGTTGCTTCAGCACTATTATTTTCTCCCTATCTTTTTTTTCCCCACTAGCAACATTGGCCAATTTTTCCTTGCAACTTTTCCTTTGGTCCAGAACACCAAATCAAACTTTTGGCTGATGGGAAATTAGGTTTGGTAACATGTGACATTATAAAAAAGATTTCTAAAAGAGATGGACCAACAGAGAATTTCCGATTGAATCTTCAGCTCCCCTCAGCTTTTCTGAGATTTCTAATAAGTTTCAGCTGAATGTATAGCTGTCTGACCTTCAACTTTCCTGATGTGGTTCACTCTTACTGCTCTTCTAGTGGTCATAATTTTCAGCTGCAGCAGGCAGCTGTTTTCAAAGGAAAAGCTCTAAGGGCCAACTGCCAACTGTACATTGCTTGCTGAACAAAAAACAGCATACAAACCCAGTTGTGGTATACTGGTATAGTGGAGTATTTAACAGATCCAGAAAGGTGTGATTATTGGACTCACATTCATAACATGGACACAAACAGAACTCCAAATGAATTCTGACTTTGTTTCAAGTATTTGGGTGTATTTAAGCAACTGTCTGCTAACAAGTTAAACATATCAACACTGATATTTTAATGTTGCAACATTAAAGTAATAATTTCATTCATGCATCCATTGTTAGAATCAGAATATATTTGATACAGTTTAGACTCAGCAAACATTAAGATGGTGAAAGAGCATTGTTTGAATGTTTAATCAAGATGTCCTGCTATGCTCCAAAATTTGTTCCAAAACAGAAGCTGTGCCATCTCTAAGACATCACCTGGGCATGAATGGGGCCAATACGTACACATTGTACATTCAGTAGCATTATGAATCCTAGAAAACTGAAAAAATAAGTCTGAAAAGTCTAAAAGTAATGAACCATTGTTGCCTCACACAGAACCCACTCAACTACCACACTTCTGTCATTCACAAGGATTATTCATTATTTATACATCACCTGAAGTCAGACTTCCCAAGTGTTCAATTGCATGCTGTTATGTTAAAATGTCTCAGAAAGCCATGCCACTGGCAAAGTAAGCCAGCATGGACAATATCAATACCCTAAAACAGAAGCAGCTTAATCACATTCATAAATGGCTTAAAAACTGTTAAAACCTATTCTGTTTTGTTGTATTGTCACATTTCAAAAAAATCTGCTGTTAAAAAAAAGGCCATTGGCATTGTGGTTTCTGCTGTTCAGCGAAACTTTCATTTTCTCATTTCAAATCTTGTAGTTTATGTGTGTTTGTAATGCCCTCACTAAAGACATCCATTTGAATCAAGTGCAAATTAGGTCACCAAGAGCTTAGTTTGAAATTTCTCGATTAGAAAATCAGTAGAGTTTCCAGGATGAGTGCAGTGTGAATGGTTGTCACTTGCCACTCACTGAGTTTATGCTGGCCATAGTTGTTAATATACATGCATACTAACAAAATGTGAATATTAGTATTGATTTACCACAAGAAAAATGATAGCTACTGCTATCTTTTCTTCTGAGGATGAATAGGATGATTAGCATCTCATCCAAAACTAACCTTTGATGTTTCTTTCAAAGAATAGAATCATATTTCGGTGTATCCAAGCAGCTCATCACTTGGCAGAGTATGGCTGAGCACAGTAAAGCATGGCCACATCTCTTTCTCTAGTCTTAGAAAGTCCTGAGCCTGTGCCAGCCAGCAGTGCAGCTCAGAGACCAGCACCCTGCTGGGGGCTTTGAAGGCAAGCACTGCATCTTTAAAGTAGCCTGCCACCACTGATCCCACTGCTAGGACTTTGAGGTCATCACCACACAACCAAGAGCCAGCAGAAGCACTCTCACACTCTAGAATCCTCTCACCTGCTGAGAAAATGTTTAGATTTAACCTCATCAAATTGGGGTAAAAATGGAGCAGTGTAGAACCAAGGTGTAATTCAAAGTTAACCAGGGAAAAGAATAAGGTTCAAATGTAATTGTATTAAAGCTGGTGGTGCACTGAGTTGAGAGTAAAAACCTGCTGGGTACAAACTCAAGGTCATGGGAGTTTAGTTTTGTTTAGATTTAATTTGAAAATATCTAATAGGTTTTTTAAAACTTGTATACAAGCCCTCTGAGGCACAGACAACATTCAGAAGGGAAGCTGTATTTAACTGTTACAAAAAATAAATGTTTCTGGCTGGACCACAGTGCAGACAGAGACACAGAAACAGGTAAGTTGTATATAATATGTATATATACAAGTATATAACAAATAAGAAAGAACTGAATTTAGGTTTCTGAAGGGGATAGTGGCTCAGCTTGGCTTGGGGGAAACGAGAAGTCCAGAGTCTTCAGAGAAAGGGTGTTCTGTGTTGCTGGGTTTCCTTGTGAGAGGAAAGATTTCCAAGACTGTGTTAAGTGAGTAGGAATGAAGCTGAGAGTTATTTGCAGGTGGAGAGGGAAATCCAGGTCAGTGGTTCTGGGGTTTCTGGGTGTTTTTGCAGCGTACCAGGAAGATAGTGGATCGCTGAGCTGGAGACAGGAGGGGCTGGATGGAGGCAAGGGCAAATAGGTAGGGCTGGAAGTGAGCAGGTAACAGGATTCTAGGGATCTGCATACAGAGAACATTGGTTAGAATTAAACCAACTCAACAAGAGCATTAAATAATGCTAATCTCTTGAAACTACATTTGACAATAAGTGCTTTTATAAAATCATGATTCACAGTGACATTTAGCTCATCCATCCTCAGACATGCTTTACTTTAAAAAAAAAGGTTGCTATACATTTAAAAGGGAAAAAAAAGACTATAGTTTGGAAACTAAACTATAGGTTGGAATATACTTTTTGACAAGCCCTCTCCTAATGCTGAAAATTCTGCCAAATTTGGAGAAAAATGTTTAAATGGCACCAATATGCAGAGATTAAATGAGGTGCATTTAATCAGTTTTACGGAAAAGTGCACACAGGTAACATAACAGTAAAATAATCATGCTAAATAATCTAAAACCATTTAAAATTTTACTTAAATTACCATAAATATAATTAATCTAAAAATTCTCACTTCTTGCTGTAGATTCTTTTTAGATTTACAACTGATTTCTACTATGTGAATTTCTGATTTCAGTTTGGAGAACAAGTGACCACTGATCGAAGAGCATATAAAATTGATTGAATTAAATGAATAACCAGAGCAAAAAAATGAAAAGGCTTTATTCATTAATAGCAGCAATTTCAAAGATATATCCCTATGTTGTCTATTATGTATGTATGACATATTTCGACTTCACTTCATATTTTGGTTCACTGATTGATTTGACACCATTTAATTTCGCCTGATCCTATTATAATTTTCAGAAGCTCTCAAACTGTTTCAGACCAAGGCTCTGAAAGTTGGGCAAAGTGGGCAACTGAAATGTAAGAGCTTTAAGGTGACTCCCTTGTGTGAAGCTTATATTGGTGCGTATAAAAGCTCTGTATCTGTGAGTTGCCATGTGAGTTTTTTAAAATACTTTTAATTTATCAGTTGATATAATTTACACATATATTTAATCAAGTATATATGCAACACTAATTCTTACTCTCTGAGCATGCAAATGACTATATTTAACATTTCAGCACCAGTTGATTTGCTGATTCTCTTTTTTTAAGTCTCATAACTTTGTTCAAATGTGGAAAAAATATGATGAAATCTGCTTCAGATCATTTAACCTAATCTTAATGGTTGGGTTTAAGTATAAAGTGCAGTATGTATAATGTGTAGGTCCAACATGGTCAAGTGGTTATAATTTCTGGTTTCACCCGTGCAGTCTGGGTTCAAATCCTGGTATGGAACAAAGTCATGTAGTTCAGTCTACATTTGCTGCCATTATACACACTTGTGCTTCTATGACACGATACAAACTAGACATCCCCCCTGACATACAGCACCAGTTTAACCTCTACATAGGAACTGTACTGCAATTAGTGCTAAAATGTTGCATATATCACCTTTAGTCCAGACCTGGTTTAGACTGCTGTAGGTCCTCAGTCCTCTAGTCCTGTGGTCCAAGACAGACTCCAGTCCATCATAATCCACTCCTTTTTATCCGCCGTCCCCGCTCTGGAAGCAGAGCTGTGATTGGTCGCTGGCTGCTTGTCAGGAAGAAAGAGCTGCTGTAATGAGGCCGACAACTCAGACACAAGCAGGACATAGGCGATGCTGGAAGGCATATACACTGTACTTGACACTCGGTAGGTATTTTTAGCTCACTGAGTTTGAGCGGAGCACCGACTGAGACTTCGTACTCCTGCTGTCGAGGCCGCCATGGTTCTGTTTTCTCCCCCGACTGTGTGTCGCTGCCGCCTGGTCACAGTAATCCAGACCCGCTGCTATTTGTGAGACTGAGAGGAGACTGACGCTGTTGTGTGGCGACGCAACCACAAGCCTCTTAAGATTTACGTCTTTATCCAGTCCGGAGGAATCATAACGGCTAAACTGTTGCTGTTAGTTGTCGGGGTTAACAGTCGAGGCTGCCGGATCAGTTTAACATACTGATCAAGCTCTATGGAACAAATCAGCAGTGGACTAACGTCTCATTTTGCGCAAGAACTGTTATGACTGACCTAGAGACACCCGTCTCCCTTTGAAGCAGCACCGCGGGCTTTATTAAGGCATCCTAAACGTAGCAGTTTGAAGCCTCTGCATCAGGTGAGTGGAATCCGCAGTTATTCATGTCTGACTAGCACGGCTACCTTACCTCATTAGCCCCTAGCTGCTTTAAACGGCTTGCCCCCTTGATATTTTTGGCTCTACTTGTGTGATTATACTTGTTAATATAACCTTTAAAAGTCCTTGTGCTTACATTTCCATTGAGGCCTTTAACCTGTATATGCATGTGTATTAATGTAAAGCACAGAGGAAAACGCACCAAATTTTCACCTGTTTATCCCAAACCTTTTTCATAAACCTTCAGAAGCTAAGGCGGGGGGGGGGGGGGGGGGGGGGGGGGGGGGGGGGGGGGCGGGGGGGGGGGGGGGGGCCGCGGCCGGGCGCGCGGGCGGCGCCGGCGCGGCC
>JAQMCX010000035.1:551639-568022 GCA_029814765.1 Acanthurus leucopareius | reverse complement strand
GCACACGGGGAAAAACAACAGTCTGTGATAGTCGGGAGGTCTGCAAAAAACGTGCGATACTCGAGCGGCTCCGAGAGATCGAGTCAGCGCAGCTGTGCCCTCTTATCCTTTCCCCACTCATCACCACAAGCAGGTTCACCTGCTACACCTGAGGAGGAACCTACAACAGAAGGACAAAGCAGAAGACACTCCCCCCACATACACACACAGCCGTAACATGTACTCTATTCTTTAGATTTATAAAGGTGTAGGTATACTTTGGTTCTGTTTTAGAAATCTCAATCATTGTAGAGCCTTATATTCATTCTAGTATTAGACTTAATGGATGCATAGATGCCCTTAAACGTCTGTGTGCATATCGATACCTGTGCCTACTCCAAAACTCATGAGAAGTGTTCAGCAAAGAAGTGCGGTTTCATTGATGAGTCACATTGTCTAGTTCCACAAAAGCATCACATAAGCTGTCATTACACACTACTGCTGCAGTTTACAAATTCAGTACCACTAATTGATTAAATGCAACTGAGCCATAATCATGGTGACATCTTAGTCATCATTGCTTAACATTAGAAGATTGATCAATGACTAATCTACAAAGCTCATGCTAAACAGGCTTTACAAAGTGCTTCAAAGTTTAGTTGAACAAGATTAGAATTGGAAAATAATGCTTTAAAAATGTAAATATATACATATAAAAAACAGCTGTAGATTTTTCACATATCACACAGACATTAGCAAAAAAAGTTAAAAAAGTTAAAAAATTTAAAGTGAATATGCTAACTGATAAAAGGTGATGTCCTGAAGTAATTTTTAACATGTTTGTTAAATTTTGCACTGTTTGCTACTAAAAACATCATAATAAAGAATGGTGAAGGGACTTAAACTGTGGACACTACCAAGTTATAGGGAGGAGTATCGTCTCTTATTTTTCCTTATTTTGATCATACTACTAAAACTCCAGCTCTATCAATACTCTTTCCTGATGTTTTTTTTATTACTGAATAATTAGTTCTTCACATGATTTTAAAAAATATTTTAAGAGGAAATTTACATCAGGATTAGAATTAGTTTATATTAGGAATATGCAACTCTGATTGTGTGTAAGTTTGGACACTAATTAGTAAAAAGCAGAACGTAATCATTTGCAAAGAAATGTTGTTTAACAAATGTTCTTTTCGATTTGCAAAGTATTCTTAAAGACATAGTCATATTTTTTTATGAGCTTTTTTTTTTTTTTTTACAAAGAAGTATCCTTAATTGTGAATGACTGAACTGATTGTGAATGACTGAACCTTTCAAGAATCCTCCTTTCATCCAATCATGATACTTTTACCTGTTCATAGTAATTTTGTTTTGCAAACAAAATAAATACCTGTGTTTTATAAGGCTGTTTCATGCTTTGAACTCCACAAACAAAAATCTATTCACCTTCATTATATTATGGTTGTGGCAGAAGTCTCAGAGGCATATTTCTTCAAACTTAAAACCCCAAATAAAGCCCACACTACCTGCATGGCTAGATATCCTGCATAGAAACCCTGCTATAAATCTTGCAAAACTCATGATGTTTAATTTATTCTAGGACTCTCAGAGATGTTGATTCAGCTTTGGTATTTTTGAGGCTGCAGCATATTGTGTTATTTGCCAATGACTGGATTGCTTTCCCATGTTCAGATAGTGGATGACATAACAGTTGGGGAAAAAAAATACCATGAGGGTAATCAACATAAAATTTTAATTTTACAAGGTTTTTTTTGGACTTGTGTATATTATATATTGTGTATATTGTTTTTAATGTTTGTACAAAACCACAGAACATGGGGGTATGGTAGAAAAATCTTCAGGGAATAGAGAAAAACAACAGAATATATTTGCCTTGATAAACAGTTTCTCTTTAGTGGAGGTGGCAGTGAAGTTACTTTGCAAATAGACAGAAAAGGCCAATCTGTATTTGCTTATGTTGTTTTGTAATGCATAGCTTGATATTTTCTGGCAGAGGAGATCAGGGACACCTGTACCTTTTCCTATTCCTCTTTTTAAAAAAAAAAAAAAAAAAAAATCATTACAAGATAACATCTAGTTGCATCTAATATTATAAAAGAAGAGCAGTTGAATATTTGGGTTCTCGTTCAGCTGTTTAAAAAAAAAGGGAGAGAGAGAGAGTGAAAAAAACTTGTTTGGCCCCAAAATGATAATGCCTTTAAAGTTATGTTAGTGGAATGACTCATTGGATGGATGTCAGTTAGTCCATCACCTTGGCCCCGACTGAAATTTTTGTATAAATTTTTTAAATATTTGTATACATATTCATGGTTTTTAGAGAATCAATTGACTTTGGTGATTCCTTTTAAATTTTGGTTTGTGTCTCATCTTAAAAACTACTGTACTGTATCTTAGTAATCGTAATCAGATTTAATTGTGTACATGTGCAAGAAATTTGACTCTATCAAATAGACCAAACCTAACAGTATAAAAAGAGAATTGTGAGAGTTTAATTGAAGAGTGTGTAACTGCTTTGTCACACACACAACCACACAGACACACAGCAGGAAGTGAAGCATAACAGTAATCATCTGTCAGACATCTGAAAGCAGTGTACCTGTCGCGCTTGTCAGTTACAGTGGTGTCCCAAAGCAATGGTTTGCACTATCTGGTGTCATCGATGGCTCCCAAAACATGCTGCTGAAGAGATGGAGGAAAACACAGTGACAATCACTCTGTCTTTCTGGGGTCTATTTTCTTCACTCTAGGCACAGTGCTAATAGAAATCTAATTTCTGAACTCAAGGGTGATTTCACCTCAGAATGACACCAAAATTGCACTGCATGAGCACATTTTTACAGACACACCCATAGTTACACTGTTCCACTCATCTCAGCACAGCTGGGCTCATGTTGAGCCACAAAGATAGCACCTCAAGCAAGCACAGAAAAAGCCTCTTGTGCTCTACAAAATTGCAAACATGCTTAATTTTGTGCTTGCACTAACTTTGCACTGGGGTGAAAACAGGGCTCTCTGTTTTTTTACCCTCTCTCTCTCTCTCTCTCTCTCTATCTCTTTTCCTGTGTCTTCCTTTATGTCTGTCCCTTTTTCTTTTTTTGTCTCTCTTTGGTAAATATTCCAAAAGAATTGATTTCTTAGGGAGTAATCCTTTTGGGAGCCCTCGGTCTCTCTCGCTCTCTCTCTCTCTCTGAATAAGGAATGTCAGAAGCAAGAAATTCAAACTTCAAACTCAAATTCATGTAAACTCCTTTAATTTGAGCTCAGAACATGTAGTCTTCTTAGGCAAGCCTGTGTATACATACACTGACACAAACAAGTAAGTAAAATTTATTTGTATAGTGCTTTTCACAGAACAGCAGTCACAAAGTGCTTCACAGTAGTAAAACATATATATATAAAGGATTATATAAAATATATACAGAATCATATGAAATATATAAAAGATCATATAGACGAGTACATAGTACATAATGCAACCAAAGACAACACTGAGTCAAAAGACAAAAATATAAAACAGAGTGTACATATGCCAGAAAAAATAACAGATTATTAAATTGAATTTATGTGATAAGAAAAAATAGTTTATGTAAAAAAAGGTAAATATTTCAATGCCTTAGTATATCATGCATTTTTTATTGATTTTTTTTTTTTTTAGAAAAATAGTGTACACGTGTGATGGTCAGGATTTATGTTAGTACAATTTTAAATAGTGTTGGACAGTATGAGATATTGTTGAAAGCAATTTAATGCACAGTTTGTAATCTTTGCTACCAGAGGACTCACTGTCAAACACTGAAAATAAAAGGATCATTTGTAACATCATGAAATGTCGTAGGATCATGAGATTTGTTAATCTCATTGTCATACAGCCACCGTTGTAAAAGAAAATTTACCTTGAATATTGTTTTAAACATCGAGGATAATATTAGTACACAACTCAGCGAAATATGTGTAGAGTACTGTAACTAATGCACATATTATTTTTTTTTCCATAAAGTAAAAGATCAAAGACTCTTTCTGTGAGCAGAAAAGACTTATTTCTTTCACAAATTTGTGAAAATATGTGCTAGTGAGCACTCCTTTGCCTGTCCAGTGCCACAGATGTTGCAAGTTTGGCATGCTTACTGCATGAACCTCAATCAAAGCTATTGCCTGTGAAATAAATGTTAATTCCATTACTATAAGCTGTCTCTAATGTGGTTTTCAAGAAATTGGCAGTATATCCAGCTGCCAACAGAACTGCAGACGATGTGTAACCACACCAGCCCAGCATCTCTGCATCCAGTTTCTTGCCTGCAAAATCACCTGGGACCAGCCACCTGAACAGCTTATGCAACAGTTGGTCTGCACAACCAGGAAGCTCATCTGCATGTGGCCATTACCTGGTTCTCAACCTGACTTTCTGTAACCAACTTAAATGGCATATGTTCACTTTAAATACTGCCTGGCACATTGGAGAAGGTTCCTCCACATATAAATATTCCGTTTCTCACTAATCTAGGCATATGGCAGACTGCATGTATGGCTTTGTATGGAAAAGTGCTTTTCTAGTATCAGTGTTCTGAATATTGTGATTAGTTGTGGCATTGAGTTATGGCACTGAGAGGCATAAGCCAGGAACAACAAACACAGGTGCGTTTCATTTTATCATGGGGCAGCTGTAGCTCAGGAGGATGATTGGATCATCTACTTTTTATGAGATAGGTGGTTTGATCCCTGACTCCTTTAGTCTGCATGCCAATGTGTCTTTGAGCAAGATACTGAACCCTCAGTTGTTCCCTATGGCTATTCTCTCAGTCTAGCCAGCTGCCATATGTGTATTAATGTGTTTAATGGGTTAAGGCTGATTTAGTCTGTTTTTGTCTTGTTGGCTAGCTTATACAAATCAAATCATGATGAATGTCCACAGAATAGGCTGAATTAGTGCAGTACTGATTCAGCAACTCCTGCTGAAGTTTCAACATCCTTGGCTGGAACAATGCTGAAACAATGTCCTCCCCTGGGTTTCCTCCTTTGATGAAACAAATGCAAATACATGCTAACATGCTAAACGAAGAAAGTGGCTGTGGTTAACATAATACACACAAGTATTACCATGTAAACACTGTCATTTTGAATAAGTTAGGATGCTAAAGATAGCATGTAGCAGAAAGCATCGCCTTATAGTCTGCCACAATGGGTATGTTCCAATCCCAGATGGTCTTGCAGGTAAGAAACTGGATGTGGAGATGCTGGACTGGTGTGGTTACACATGGTGTGCAGTTCGGTGAGCGGCTGGGTGTACTGCCAGTTTCTTGGAATCCACATTGGAGACAGCTTAAAGTAATGAAATTAACATTATTTCACAGGCAACACCTCTGCTGGCAGTTCAAGCCATAAACTTGCAACATCAGTGGCACTGGACAGGCAAAGGAGTGCTCACTAGCACATATTCACAAATGTTTGAACTGAATGTGAGAGATATAAGCCTTTTCAGACAATGCAGGCTTGATCTCTTATGCTAATTAGAAGCTTTATCTTATGTAAAGGTGTAACCTTCCAGTCTGAGAGCACTCAACTTCCACAGGGAAGACACTGATGACACCATTTCTGTTTTTAGTGCTGTGCCCTACTTTTCTCTCCATGTGTGTTTTGACGTGTATTGGGGGGTAGTGGGAGCTTGGTGAAGTGCAAGGACGCTAAAATCATCACTGACTCATGCTCTTGGTGTGGTAAGCTTGTTATTAAAATAATTTTGACAACGTGACAGTCTAAAAACCTGACTGTTAGCTATTGTAATCATTATTAAGAGTGATTAAAGGTCAATGATCCAAGGTCTCAAATTACTGCTTACTAAAAGCATAAACAAAGACAAAGAGTCAGTGGTGTGGGGCCACAGAGTTATTAACATTTTACAATGTAGTACTGGAAACTATTATTGGATGTCTTATGGCATTGTGGTGTGCCCCCCTACAGTCCAGCTTAGTCAGAGGGTCACCAGCTTTGCAAAAAAAAATAAAAAAATAAAAAATGGAAGTAATAGGGAAGAAATAGCACCCAAATTCACAACCCCTTTACACTATCTATGGGAGAACTGTTGTTAGTCATGCTCACAGAATTCTGAAGGACCTCCTCACACAGTCTTTCTTTAAAATATGAACTGTTACCTTAAGGTAGATGTTACAGAGTCAGTAAAAGTGAAAAGAACTGCGGGAAAGATGTCTTTCCTTTCAGTGTCTTTAACTCAACTAAGTAAAAAAAATATATGTAGCTCACTGGAAAGCTTGCAGTGCAAGCTTATTTTGTGGTGTATTAATCACAACTAGTATGGCTCCTTGTAGGGTTGCTTCTTTAATCCTACGGACAGCCCATGTGTAATTTTCTCACATTTATTTTTGTTTATAGGCTAATGTTATTTTATGTTTGCTTTTTGGTTTTAGTGTATTGCTACACTTTCTTGTGTTTAGGCTTTTTTTTTTTCATTTATCTCAACCGTGAGAAACATCATGGCCCAAGCAAAATTTCCTCTTGGGACCAAAAAAAGAAGAGGGGAGTGATTTTGGACTGTAGAAATAAAAGTAGGTTTTCAACTAGTCAACTGACACACTGATAGTATTGTTATTGTAACTTTCCTTGTCCTTAAGCTGCTACCTGGCATTTGACAACAACAAAAGATTTGCAATAGATTAAGAACCCTAGATGTGACATTACATCAATTAATGGGATAAACAACAGCCAGTGTGAGAGAATTTTTATTTACTTAGTGAACCAAAGCTAGAAAAATTTACTTTTACCAAGCAACACAAAGCTGAATTGAAGTGTAAAGCCAAGGCAAGTCAACTGAAATGTCATATTGAGTATTCCATATTAATTGTACTTTCTATCAAAGAGAGATGAGGAAGAACAAAAATCACAGTAACGGCAAATGCTTCAGTAGAAGGTTTTTTTTTTCCTGATGACCTCCAGCTCAGAGTTGGACATGAATAATTACTTAATCTGGTCAACTAAATAGGATGTCTTAGTGAAAGCCAGCCACTTGACTCATAGAATTGCCTGTCACATCTATGACTGAGGTTTAGAAGAAACATTTTCTGAGACTTAAGGTGGATGTAGGGGATTGGCTGAGTTCAAAGTGGTCAAAAAAATTTCTTCTTGACTGCTTTCTCAGAGAGTAGCTTGTAGGTCACCATGGTGACTGAATCTCAACATAAGAAAAATTGAACTTTGAAAAGTGGAGAAGTGGTGGAAAAGTGGATTAAAGATGTTTCTGATTATCAAAACTTGATTCTAATGTTTTTTGTTTGAGTTATCACCTTTCTGCTGTCTGGCAAGATATTTAGAAGTACTCGCTGACGTACCAGCCTAGTAAAGGACAGCTGTAATCCTCAAGCTGTGAGACCTCTAAACTTGTCCCTCACACTAAAATAAAAAACAGTTTACATAATCAGAAACTATTAAGGATTCATACATTCACATTATTTTGTGGTTTTAGTTATAACATAAAGGGACTACTAACAGCATTTTATTATACAGCCTTATGTTTTAAGGTTCTCCAACTGTAACTTACCATCGTCTAAAAAGATAGTTTACGTTACTCCTTCCATTTGCAACTCGGTTGAGTCTTACTTTGGGTTGACCATATTTTAGATAAGGCCTACTTATACCTTCTTTGTTTGTGTGTGTGTGTGTGTGTGTGTGTGTGTAGGAGGAGTCTTTTTTGAAAATTAATTTAGATAAATATTATTATAATTGGTTGATAGTTTACTTTGGTGCGGTGGATACCTGCATTGAAAAAGATGGTCTGTGAAATGTGAGAACTGTGATAAATGTTTTTGATAATGATTAAATTGTTTGTCTTTCCTTTGTATACCAAAAAGCCAAAGCTAACCTGTCTTGTCATCTACCTCAGTATCCCTGGAAATGAAATTCACAGTGGTCTATCAACAAGCCACAGTCTCCTCCCCAAGGGTTACAGGTTGGCACTAGTAATACCACTATTTGTTCTTGGTTAGAGAGGACTTAATGATCATAAAGCTTTCCTTGCGAAAACAACAGTGGGGCAAAACAAAAAGTGAATGCCTTGGTTACAACCAGCAAGACTAGACTCGCCTCTTGCAGTGGTGCTTCACTTGTTGAAAAAATGTTCCATCCAATATAATTTGGCGTAATGCAGAAACATCCTACATTAACTTAATTTCTGCCAGAAGGGTGAGACAGCTAGAGTTTTTTCCCTGTCTTACTGTTTTTTTTAGTGGTGTAGCTGCTCTCTCAGATCTCAGCATTTAACTTGGTAAAACAATAAAAGCAATAAATCAAAAGCACACAGAATTGAAGCAACACAAGTAAGCAGGCAAAAAACAGAGCAAAACTATTAAAACATAAAACAACAAATCAAAAGTACATAAATTAATGACAGTTACACAAACCAGCAAATAATTTTAATCTAAACGAACTTTGATTAGAAGCAAAACTAAACAAGGTCCTTAGCTTGGATTTGTTAATGGTCAGTATTGTCTCAACTTTTAGCTCCTGAGTTTGTTCCTCCTAGGAGCGGCATAGAAGTTAAGGGGATTTTCACCATGTTTAGTTTTGACAAAAGAAGGACAGGAAGTGATCAAGAAAAAGGCTACTGAAAGATCTACAACGTTTGCACTGGGCCTGAAGAAATAATGATGAAAATATGATAAAACAGTTTGTGATAGACTATGACATGGTGGGTTAAGCAGCGGCATCAAATATTGCTGCCTCTTCCTGAGTTCACAAGTCATCATGACTCAAGGTGTTCTTTTGTACTGGGTTTAAGGTAATTTGAAAACCTTATGACTGCATCACGAGCAGCTCCCAGGAGGACCTTGTCAGCACAGTAAGGTGATTAACATGGGAATCTGCCATGGCCCAATGTTCTGTACACCTTGCTGCTGAAGCTTTGCATGAATTTTCACCTCTAAATGTCTTTATGTGCTTCCAAAGCTCCAATGACAGACATACAGTAGAACTTTGCATGACAGTGCACACATCCATCCCTACTATAACAGAATACTAATTAGTGTACTGCCAAGGTAACATAATGAAATGGAAGGCAACTCCCCCTTTTGAATCAATATCTATCTCTCCTCTCTATGCTTAAAACAAGAGCTGTTTTTTTTCTACAGCAGAGGATGGTGTGGATAGCTTTGACCTGTGGCCACTCTTGATTATCACGTCAAGCTGGAGTCTCTTTTATGCTGGCCTCTACTGAAAGGAGTCTGCTCATCTTCGCACTTCTGCCCACCTGCAAGGTTATAAAACACTGCTTGGTCTTGCTCACTGTGTTTTTATCACTTCCCGATGTAGTCAACCATGAGCACTGACGGAAAAGTTGTGTCTCTTCTTCTCAGCCATTCAAATCTCTGGATGGAGTCAAAAGGAATGCACATTCTATCTCTGTTTCCTTTACTTAACAGGAGACTTATGAACTGTGATGTAGAACCATGGTATTGCATAGGGTCTGACCAATGGTCACTTCCTAGGCTTATAACTAGCATACTGAGGCTAGCACCACAACTGATCGTCTACTGGATCAGCTGATCTTAGGCCGGTTACTGGCAAGCCAGAGTCTACTCAGATATGGACATGGCCTCTTCTTTTGTATTTTCTTGGCGCACTGGAGCAAAAAGGTAGCGCACTACTACCAGCAACTATAGAAAAGTGGGATTTATCTAGATTCATACTATATATTTAGCTGTAATCCTTTATTCTGTCCATGCTGTACATACTGTTGGCACTGTATTTATCTTATCTTTTATCCTATTTATATGGTGTCTAACTCTGGACTGGTTTATTTCATATATACTGGTTTATTTTATATATACTGGTTTATTTTATATATATATATATATATATATATATAAAATCAACAGAGAAAGACTTGGAGGAAAAAAATCTTATCAATGTGAACCATCTTCAGTAAGTGTAGGCTCACACAATCTGGGAGAGAGAACAGGATTCCCCAAAATATAGATGGCAGTGGTGGAGTAAACCTAGCACATTAATGGAAGCTTCCAGTTGTATCTCCATGGCTGTCTCGGAGAACATGGTGGTGGGTTGTCAATAGTAGGTCTGACAAGCAGAGTAATAGAAGTGTAATAATATTTAAATAACAGCATCAATGGACTGAATGATTAAAGAATGCATACAGAGTAGTCAGGTCTGTTGACTTTAATATTTATTTGAGTTGAAGATGAACATGAGGAAGTAGTAGAGATTCACTGATAGAAAGATAAAGGCAAAAAATGACAGAAAAGATGTTCATTGATGTCATTGAACTTTTATTGAGGTTTGGGGTTCAGCACCTAAAATACTGTGTAAGTGGTAGAAAATGAAAATTCTTTGGGTTAAAATACCTATTTTATTAAGGTCAGGGAACAATTGAAACCAAAATTGCTGCTTTGTTGACCTATCTACCTAATGCCTTTGCGAGATTTGGGGCCACATTCACCTTTGCTCCTTCAGACAGGAATCATTACTAACACAGGCACTAGAGGATGTCAGTTAAATGTGCACATTGATCAAATTAGCTCATTGAACTTACTATAACTGTAATTATTTGCAGTATTCCTTTTATACTTTTTCTTTTTTTTTCCTTTTTCTTCCTCTCTAACTATGGATCATGTCTCTGCACTTGTGTCCTGAATAAAGATTGATTGATTGATTGATTAACAGATTTTCTTGTAAAACTCGGAAGGCAAGTCTGTGGAAATCCATGCTACACACTCTGAACAGTTTGTACAGGGGCTGTTTCTGTGATAGGAAGTCCTAATGAAAGCTCTGAAGCCATCAGAGGAAATTTCATTTTGTTTAATTTCTTTTGGGTTTTAGGTTGAAAGCTCAGAGACGTGCTCAAAATGTGAATGCAGAAACTGAAACTATTAACATGGCACTGACAAGAGAAACTACGTACCTATTCTGTTATTTTGGCAAATGGACAATTCAGTATTCTTAGCTTTAGCCTTAATTTGCTCTAATAATTTTTCTATAAATAAAGATTTCAGGAATATACCCTGAGTTGGACTGAATATGAATTGTGTTTGGGTTAGGTACCTTTATCCATTACAGGTCTCTCTTTGAAATTTCCATTATATCGGCACTCTTTTTCATTACCCATGTGTCAGTGTCATTTGCATTTTTAACCTCTGTGAATAAAGCATATTTTATTGTTTCTTAGCTCCACTGCAGTGTTTTCCTTCTTAAAGAAGAACTCGATCAGACTCTTTCAGCATGTTAAGCCAGTCTTTTTTATCAAAAAAAAATTTGTCCCACAATCATTGCTCATCACTTTAAGTGTCAACGGAGCAATTTACTATTTAGCTGAGGATATAAAATATTATTTTCTATTAACTTGTTTAGCCATTAAGGAAGACTCACCATTGATATCTATAGCAATGGCTGTAATTTTGAAGTCAGGCTATGAATATTGCATCAATTTTTGCACTGGGCAAGATTAAAAAAAAAAGAAAAAAGAAAAAAGAATGTGAATCATTGCTCATGTGTCTTTCAGATTATAAATGTGTGTGATTTCTGGGAAGGATTTGGGCTTTCATGAGTCTGGTTTATCCAGTGAATAAACTGAAGGAGTCATATTGGCCTCATGTTGATGCCTCATGTTGATGCCTCATTCAAATGGCAAGTTGGATTGGTGGTTGAGGGGAAGTTTTTTGGACTATTTCTGGTTGAAGTTAGATGCAAGCAAGCCACCATTACTGTGGTATCTCAGCTATTTAAAAGAAAGAACATGAACCTTAATCCTGTTGGCAGAGCTCTTAATAGCAGAGTACTCTTTGCACATGTCTCCCAGCTTAAAGTTCAATGCCATCCTGAACTTCAACAAGTGTATTTGTTTCTGTTTAAATTAAATGGTGTTGGTCAACTGATTAGAATGTAAGATTTTGTTGTTGGACAAAATGGAATTTTTTCATGAAAGCCTCTGTCATAACAAATTCAGACAAAAATTAACACACTCATCTCTGATTTCACTTTGTTCTGTTTCTCTAGGGAACTGCAGCAATCATGGCAGTCTAGTACACAAAACTAACATTACTTTTTAAACAGAAAAATTTTACTTTTTTGCCAAATAATACCCTTTTTTGCCTCTCATTTTGATATTGGAGTATCCAGGCAGGTAATTGACTTAACTGTAAATATGTACATTTTTACACTTACATTGTGCTCACTTTTTTAAGGAGAGAAATCAGATGATTTGTATAAACTAATAAATTGTGCCCTAAATTTCTCTCTCTTTTTGTTGTGCCCTGCTAGACTTTGTTAAAAGCTGCAGCAACTGATGGTACCATGTCACATTTTAGCAATAAAGCTGATAGCTTAAGAAAAAGGCTACAATTATCCTTCTGTCTGCTGCTGCTCTACAGTCTGAGGTCTTACATCCCCCTTTTTGCTACATAATGCATCCCTGCATAGATGAATCTGCTTACTCTGTGGTCTGACACTTCACTTGAAAATGGTAATAAATGTCTTCAGTGCAGCATTTGCAATGTAAATCGCAGTATCCAATGGAGAGTTAATATCACACAAGGGTCAGAGACTAAGGAGCCTCTGAAATTAACTGTAGTCCACCTATCAAAGCAGTTGTTGTCATATTTGAGAGACTGTTTAATCTCCTTTAGCCTCATTTAACCCGGTTGGGGTCTGTGCTTGTTACATTCCACAGGCTGCAAGAAAAAAAAACAAAAAACAAACAAACAGCAAGTGCTGGGAACTGCTGGAAATACCTCTCTATTTATTGAAATCTGCTCTTCTACTGCATTTACTTGGTGACACTGATAATTGGCATCCTGGCTAGTGCATGTGCCAGCCTCCACAGTGCCTGCCAGAGGTATTATGTTTCATCCCTGGGCAGTCTCTGGTGAAGATTAAAAATCGACTGAGGTCAACCGGGTAATTGGACAAATGTGGTTGTAACGGAGAGGTTTTTCGACTAATATCATGTAATGCGACTTTTGTACTCTTCCCTGCATCCCACTAGAAATTGACAAATTAGTTTAGGTCATCAAAATCAGATTAGTATGTAACTGGCTGATTTATGCAACATTATTAACATGACTCTCTTTAGAGATTGAGGCAGATTGAGATAGGTTGAAAATGCTTTGTTTCTGCCGGTTTTATATTCTGAGTGCATAATTTAAGTTCTACATGAGTTATTCAGAGAGCTAATCAAGTTAAATCCATGGAAATTTATTTGGCTGGTCATGTCTAACCTCAAATTTGTTTTGTTAATTCTGGGGTTAAAGCACTAGTGGTCGTGGAACCATATTATATATATAATATTTTGTTAATATTTAATATTTTATTATTTTTTCCTCCTTTTTATCATAAAATGTCAGCTTTGAATCATTGCAAGCCACAAGCATTGAGGGTGCAAGACTTAATTATGCACAGCACTAGAGGAAAAGGTCTACTATAACAATATGAACTATGTAATCCTTTACCTTTACCTTTAATATCCATGTTCAGCAGACTTAAAATGCTAAATTTGGTGCAAATCCAACAGTAGGTGGTTGTAATACCTTTTTCATATTTTTATATTTAGATTTTATAGTTTTTCCTCTGGTATTGGTATACCTAATTTGTGGATCAGAATATTTTGGCCCCAGGTCAGTCTGTCAGTCACTGTGTTGGTGAAACAAAATATACAGTATCATGTGCATCCAGTTATCCAGTATTTAATGGCCCTACAGTCTACAATATTAGATAAATTATTGAAGATATGTCTTTGACTCAGAAGGTCTAGATGTACTTCATCGTCCATACAGGATGTGAAATGAAATGTCTACTTCGTCTCTGACCTAGTTTTTTCCTTCTGTCCCCTCTTCCAGTGCCATGAATCAGCCTGGACAACAGCTGCTACCCACATAGAGGTCACTTTACCTCTCTCTCCTACTGCTTCGGTCCAGAGGATGCTGGGAATGTGTCGTGGGCGCAGGAAATTCCTGGCGGCCTCCCTCGCCTTGCTGTTCATCCCAGCTATCACCTGGCTTTACCTGTCAGTTGGGAGCTTTCAAGGTAAGAACTGATCTCTAACGTGCAATGAAAACAACACATAAGGTTTGGTGCTTTGTAATTTAAAATTCTATTGAGGTGATCTGGGTTTCACTTGCTAAATCATTTTTATTTGAAATCTGTGTTAGTGGTAACAGACCAGGTTAAACATACTGTATGTTATTGGTCAAAATGCAGATAGCACTTCTGAACATTTCTGTTCATACTACATCAGAGTCCTCTGTGCCCCTGCACATTTTGTATGTTATATTGTACATCCAACACAACTAGTGCAGAAGCACTTTTATAAAACCTGACTTCATAGAGATTGTGTGCCAGATGTGTGCAAGCTTTTATACGAAGTGGAGGCAGCTGACCATTGTTGTGACTGTTTTCTTGGCTTGAGTTTCCCCTATGTGGTTTGCTTCTTTTACACAATGCCAAGGAATCCTGATTCTGCATTGTTTATCTGATACCTGGGGGAAGAATGTAGCTTCCATAGGCACAGCCTTGTTGAGCTTGACCTCTTGGATTAGACTTGCTGATGCAGGATCTCCCTTGGACAGGTATAGGCGCGACTTGGCATTTGTGTGAACCTGAAGTAATTTTAGTATGAAATTTCACTATATAATCTCTGTACTTTGCTTTCTTTTCCTTCCTTCATTCCCTTTAAAACTTAGTCAGTTTTTTTTTTTACTTTACTATTAATATTTGTACTCTAAAATTCAACAGTGTTGAATTTTCACACAGTGATTTATTTGTTGTGGCGCTAAACATCAACATTGACAATAACATTTGATTTTCTATTTTTTTTTATATTTAAAGGAGTCAAATTATATTGGCTGGTATTTCAAAAGGCATAAAAATTAGGTCAAATTTACATTAAATATTTTCAAGTGAAATAATAAAAAATGTATAATACAAATGTTCAAATGTTGAAGTCAAGACAAACCATTTTATCGGAGAAAACCTTTTAATTATTTTTAATGTAGTTATAAAGTCCCAAAGCACAACATCAGAGTTTCTTATTTAAAGACAATAATGGGAAACTATAAAAAATGTTAATACCAGAAACGCTGCAGGAACACATTAAGGAGACTTATGGCTGTGTCCCACACTCCAGTGGGACAGGATGGCATTGTGTATATTTTTATGACCACATTTTCACCACTGTTTTATCTTGTTAAATCAATTGTAAATGTTAAATTGTTTAGCATTCAAACAGTTGAATAAATATATTTCCTATGCATGGTTAGAATGCAAATACATTCATTTTGTCTGCATAAATCTAAAAGTGACCCTACTTGACATCAAAGCATTTATTTCTTTTCCTGCTCTTATATGTCTTTGAAAAACTACTAATAATGTGTTGATTCCAACATAAACCTTAAATACATGTACTCCACCACAGATTTACCTCAAATTTAAAATAAAAATTTAATTAAACTATGAATAAAATAAAAATATGACCACAGAATAATCCAATTGTTCTGTTTGGATTGAGAAATGTACCGTGAATATATAACATCGCTGGGTTTACTGTGAAGCTGTTAAAAAAATATCAAACTTCAAGAAATATCCCAGAGGGTCTGAGAAAACAAATACCCTGAAGACAAAGTCAACCTTCCCTCCTTTTTTTCTCCTGGAGGTGGTATATTAATGAATTACTGAGGCCTGTCCAAAGTTGATTACTTCCTCCAGACAATAAAGTCCAGGAGTTCTTGGAGCAATTTTAATGACTTTGACTTACAGGATTTGAATGCAGCAGTTGCACCAATATTAATTATGATTAAACTGACAGTTTTGACTTGGGGTCACAGTCACCGGAGACTATATGTGAATACAGTCCCATAATGCAATAGTCACTGAGGTCTGCAAAGTAATTATTAGATTTGGCAGTAACTTTCTGGCTGTGGGGAGTCGTCTCTGAAGTGTGATAAGTTGTGAAAGAACCTGGCTGTAGGGAGCATCAGCTGTAGGTGAAGCCTGAATGTGTGAGACAGGAACAATGTGCTTCCACTGGCTTCAACACTCCCACTTACACTTGCACTCTTTCTTTCTCTCTCTTTCTCTCTCTCCTGCCTGACCCCTTTTCATTGCTTTGTCTCCATCTTGACTGTTGTTTTAACTCTTACCCTTGTCTGTGCTGTGTTTATCTGTCTGACAGTATAACAGAGATGGTCAGTTTCTATGCTCTATATTTCTTTCTGTGGTCTTTATGAACTGCCACAATGACCTAACTTGTAGAAGAAATTTTATAAAATGTTTGAATATTAAATCCCTTAACAGATAGATACCGTATTGGCCCGAATATAAGACGACCCTGATTATAAGACGACCCCCTCTTTTTCAAGACTCAAGTTTGAAAAA